>WMED01016292.1:0-13360 GCA_019650415.1 Pipa parva
AAATCTCCCAAATATATAATCCGCATTCATGAAAAAGAAGAGACCTCACAACCGCAGCTGTAATGCAATCCTTTATTGGGTAGTAAAGTGGATACACACCATGTTTTGGGCATCCTGACCTTTATCAAGTGTGAAAAAGGGCAGGACGCCTGAAACATACTTTTTCGAAGTCTGTTCTTTTTCATGAATGCGAATTTTATTTACTCCATAATTTTTTGTTTTAGTTGCTAACTCCCAGCATTACCTGCATGCTTTTCCTAGACTGACACACAGTTTACCTGGTCAGATCCCTCGTCTATCCATACTAAGTACAGTTTTGGTTCCCTTTCAATTTTTCAGTCATTCCCAGTTTTCAATTATTTTATATGGAGCAGAAAGCATTTTGCAAGAGTAGAGAGACTGAGGCTAAAGCCCTTGAAGTAGCCAACATCCCTAAGGGCCACATCAAGGAATTATTTCCTACCATAAAACAGGTGAAAAAGCATTTCTACACCTTTAAGAGACCATCAAGAACTGGGATGGGAATGAAATCAGTGAACTGCAAAACATCAAGAAGTGATGGAAACAGTACAGTGAAGTATGACATGCTGACAACAACACTGACCATCCAGGACTCAGAGGAGCTGGAACCAGACTTGCTCGAAAGTGGAAGAACAGTTGAAGTTGATTAAACTCCACTTTAAAGGGAAACACTATCAACAGTGCTAAGAAATGTAATTTAAACACACCACCTCTTGAACCATCCCTTAAGATTGGGTACTCACCAAATGTAATAACAAAATCACACTTGTCAATATTTATACAGCAAGATCAAATTCTAATCAATATCATTAAATCTAATCTAATCAAGATTTCTTCTGGCTTCCAGACTCAATACACCCAAGATACACAATTCCATAGTGTAAAACTGCATTTAATACTTTAAAAATGCTTTACACTTTAATACTTTCTGTTTTTTAACTGCATACTAAAGGCTGTTTGAAACACATTAATGCACTTATATGTGTTATATACAGTACATAGTCAAAATTCTTTAATACTTAAAAATATTTGGTATATACACTTTCTATATGTCACTGATGGTGACTTCATATAAATATGGTTGAAGTATAGTTGAAATTTCCTAATACTATTTGTACAAAAATATACAGTATATATATATATATATATATATATATATATATATATATATTGATTTGGTTGGCAAACCCTAACATTCTATGTTTGTTTTCAGAAAATAATATATGTATAATTTTTTGGGACTTTTAAGCCTGTAAACAAGGCTAGAGAGACCATTAAATCACATAGAAAACCTCAGGAGGATTATGGAAAGGGTAAATGGGTACCAAAAGGACATCTTCCTGTGCTTCATTGATTATTCTGAGGTTTTTGACTTCATAGAGCACAATATTACAAATCTCATCAGGTTGATTAAAGGAGAAATACACCCATATTTTACATATACCTGTATTGAGGCACAGTCAGCTTTCATCTTACAATCCTATGTCCAGGATCATGAGAAGAAAATTTGCTGTCTGCAGCTCTACGCATGTGCTTTAGGGCTGTTTCAGCATTTTTTGTGATGAGCGACATCACATGCAGAAGGAAGAAGAGAGCTGCAGCTGGCAATGCATTTCCTGTACATTCATCACCATCATGAGGCCCAATGCCAAAGAGCCCAAGGATTGGCAGTGGTCAGTGGCCCGGCATTGGGTGACCTCTGATCTAAGAAATGCAGATTTAACCCTGTTGGAAAAAAAAAGCGAGAAGAACCTGAAAGAAGTCCAAAATCATAACTGAAAA
The DNA here is from genome assembly GCA_019650415.1 of Pipa parva. Classification (NCBI taxonomy): domain Eukaryota; kingdom Metazoa; phylum Chordata; class Amphibia; order Anura; family Pipidae; genus Pipa; species Pipa parva. The sequence continues at coordinate 1,804 of WMED01016292.1, forward strand.
AAAAATCACCAATTAAGAAAAAGAAGTGGTTTTATAAACGTTAGATGCCTCATCTGTTAGAGTTGACTCAACAGCAGATATCAAGCACTGGTTAGTACAGAGATGTAGGACTATGGTGCAAATGACCAACATATGGAAGTGCAAAAATGTGTCAGTCTCTACTAAATGAAGTCTGAGCAAATCCTTTTTTTATCGATCATGACATATGGCTGAAGATGTGGACAATAAAGAAAGTAGACAGATATCTGATCTGAAAGATAGATATCTTCAAACAGTGGTGAAGAATATTATACAAATCTCCAAAAAAAGTTGTCATCGAATGTGCGAACCAATAAATACCTCTGGAAGGAATGATAACCAGGCAGAACTAACTTATTTGGGACACATGATGAGAATGAAAGGATGAATTTACTGAAAAAAATACTACTTGGAATGGTCAATGGTAAAAGGAATCTGGAAGACCCGCTGTCTGAACACTATGAAGGAAGACACATGAATGAACATCAAGCAATTAAAAGTAGTCATGGTGAACAGAGAAGCATGGATGAACTGGCCTACAGAGTATACAGGAGTCAGGCAAGAGTAAAAGGATAATAATCTGAATGTAGTTTTCTAGGCTTTATCACCTTTCACTGGAATGTATGTCTGTTTTACACAGTCCTTGATATTCTTCCACTATAATGCATAGTCACCATTCTGCTGTGATTCTAGAGAATATGCAGATTCTCAGTTGCATTGTGTCTGTGTATTTTAGACATTATAAAACATAGGAGAAGACCTGAAATTAAATTTATTTAGAAAATAGAATTTAAAAAAAAAATAAAACTGGTCTACATTTTTTTTATATAAATAGGCTAGGGATTTCAATTTGTATCAAAAGACAGTCAGACATATCTCTTAAAGTGCTACACTATGCTGACTGACAGACTTTTTAATGAATTTAACACATTAGAGGATAAGAAATGTCATTCCCTTATGAATGTTGATTGTGGATGAAGTAATTTCCACTTCATTTTCTTAGTATCCAGAATCTTAAAAAATGCCTTTATACTACAATATTATTAAATGGCTTCATGTTAAACAGGTATGTGTTACAATAGTATAGCAGGTCTAAAGTTGTGAAACACACAGCTAAAATAATACAAACAACTACTTCCTTTTACATCCACTATTGGAGAAATGAAAGTATCATCAGGCTCACTTCTATTTCTTCTAAATGTATTTCAAGTCACTTCTAAAATATTAGCTTGCATAGCCTTAACATGAGAGCATGAGAGAATGGTAATAGTATTTATGTAGACCAGTTTTCTCATTATTTAAAATAAAACAATATAAAGAGGTATCCAATGTTCCAAGAAATAATGCCCTTAGGAGGCAAGCCACGGTAGAATACAAAAATACAAGGAACATCTTAAAGAAATGATTGAATACTATCTCTTTCTTCAAACTCTACATTTCAACACCCTTGTGGGGCATAAGTCATTTATGAAAGGTGCCCACGGGGTTTATATTTGAGATCAAAGCAGTAAGAGCAAAGCATATAGATCGGATAGCATACCTAATGCCATGAAAAAAACCCCATTGAGTCCTACTTTTCAAGTGGGACAACAGCTGCTGATTTATCAACAAAATTCTATTATATTCATCTGATCTTGATCAATACGTAAAATATTTTTAGAATAAATAAGACAAGTAAAAGTCATATTCATAAGAGCATTTTACAAACACAGCTGTAAATTCACACTGATGTTGTAAACCATAGCAACTAGCCAATTATTTGCATTAAACTACTGTAGTTGGAATAAATTAATCAAGTATTTGATTACATCCTATGGGATACAGCACCAATGCATATTTGTAAATAGATTTTTGCAGTCACCCCAGTCTGTCCCAATTCTACAGGTGCATGATTGGAAGATTACATTTTGGTGTCAAAGTTTATCTTTTTTTTAACTGTGGCCATACCCTCATTTATTTATATATCCATTTTATATTATTACATTGAAAAGGTTAGTCCCATACTTACTCAAAGATGATTTCTACTTACTTAATATAAATACAAAGTTTTGCTGTAGAGAAAATCACAATGTTCTGTTCTAAAGTTTAATTGATTGTTGTGCATGTATTTTGATGATGAAATAAAGGAAACTATACCAGTAAGTAGCAGTAAAGTAAACAAGTAAAACTTTATTTTTCAGTGTAAAAAAACAATGTTCATTGTTTATTGCTGTTGATATACTGAAGTGATATAGCTGGATCAGATCAGTAGGGATATTAATACCTAGGTATGTGATTATGTTTTCAGACTAGGATATGTTTAGGCTCTGTAGGATTAACTTTAGTAGAGATGCTCAGTTTCCCTTGACCACAGATTTTATTATGTTTGTCTTATACTCTGGAAATGTGTTTCCTTGCTACAGTCTCTACTGAGGCACTAAATAATCTCTATTTGAGATGCCACATTTTTAAAGGGCTCTTTGAACTAAAAATTAATAAACCATTTCATTAAGGATCAAAAGTTGTACAAATGTAGCAGAGATGGGATTTCATTAAAATACAAACAGTGACTCAGAAAACTGAAAGCTGAACCCAACTAAATGATACCCTTGTTTCTAGTTTGGAGTTGCTTAATATCTGCCAATCTCAAGATCTCCATTTTTTTTTTTATTATTTTTTTCTGTTCTCCTGATATGAGTTAGTAGATATATTTTACCATGAAAGGCTTTTTTTATGGCTTTGGGTCATTATATGAAAATGTGCAATGCATTTGGCTAAAAAGCTGAGCTGATTTTGTTTTTGCAGCTTCTAGTTCTAGAATATCCCAAGATGCTTTAAAATGTTGATGCTCAAATTTGTTTGTAAAGTGAATTATGTTTTACATTCTTTGTTCCGGTATACAATATGAATCCATTTGTGAGTAACTGTATTGCTTCAATGATCACTGAATCTGAAGTCTTTGTATACAGAGTATATTTTAATATAGGGACTTTGCTATACAATTGTTAAAAACAACAAATAACAAATTTTTAGAGTAATTAGTCCAATACAAAGTCCTTGGACCCATCTCACCTATCAACAACCAATTTTATATTAACATGGCCTCCTCATGTCTATTTTAAACAACATTGTGCTTAGTAGCCTAGTTCTGTCTACATTAAATAGTGTTTTTAAACTGCAGAGTAGCCAGTCATTTTTTTTATTTCCTGGATCTAAGTTTTAGAATAAAAAGTTACCAGTAACTTGTTTAGCGATCACTAGCCAGGTTTTTGAATTGAAATAGCACAGTGATTTGCTCAAGGCCTAGTTAACAAAATCTAGGTACAAAGTGCACCATCATTTTCCCATTCTCGAGCCTAGTTTTAGAATTTCTAATTATTTTCTTAGAGCAAAATTTAATGAAATTGGAAAAGCCTGATTTCGCATTCCATTGAAAACCTCGATTTTCACCTTTTCACTGAAAAATTCGATTTAAAAGTTTCTGTAGTTAAATATCGATTGATCAATATTTACCACGATAAACTTCCGAGATCTCGTGGGAATAAACTTGGAAAAGTGAAATTGTGCTTTTCTGAGTTTATAAAATTTTGCCCATGGGGGAGTTCCCGCTAGATTACCGTGTGAGTTTTTTGATTTTTCGATCTTGAATTTTTCTATCTCAATTTTTAGAATCTTTCCATGGAAAAATACTTTACATTAGTAGTATGGCTCCCTTTTTATCAACCAATCGAGATTGAAAAACTTGCGTGCTAATCACATGGGAACACTGTAAAATCTCACTTGACAAACTTGGAAAGACCAAGAGCAGTCTTTCCGAATTTAATACATTTCAAACTTAGGGGGAAATTCAGCAAAGTGCAAACACACCTTGCGATCCTTCGATTCGCCTTGCTGTGACTGTTACGTGTATGCTTCTCTCCTACACGCGGACATCACCAAACACTTTAAGGGTACTTTGCCTCACCTCGCAACCACTCAAGTCGCCCCGCCTTGACTGGAATACCTTTAAAGCATTCGGTGATGTCCGCATGTAGGAGAAAAGCAAATGCGTAACAGTCTCGGCAAGGTGAATAAAAAGATCGCAAAGTGAGTTTGCACTTTGCTGAATTACCCCCTAATTGCCCCATAGAAGTCCATAATGCCTAGTAACCCTGTTTTAAATTGTAAAGTGTGAAAGGGCTTCCCAAAAAATATTTATTTTATATTTGATTCTATATTTTGTATTAGCAATATGCTAAGCACCCAGTAACCCTGTTTTGCAGTGTGTCCAATATGCCAGTTTTACCATACTGGTTTCCACAATTGGCATAGATAATTTGCTCAATTCCTTCAGTATCCAATAGCACAGTTATCATGGCCCAATTGCATAGTTGCTCGTTCCGTGACCAGTAACACAGATTTACAATGGAATATGAATTGATTTAAATATATTACAGCTCCCTGAGGAGCTATAAATGCTATGTATAGTATGCAGACAACAGTATACACTCCCACCTGCATCTATCTAGGCCTAAGGCAGAATCACTGGTATATAAATACCTTACTAATATTCATCCAGAATAGTAGATCCCCATATTGTTATGTATTTACATGTTTATTGGTGCTATTACTGCACATATGTTAAGTAAGCTTCTGACCATGCTTGTCTTTATGTATGTATTCATTTATATAGCGCTGATATATTGCACAGCACTTTACAGAGATTCATCATACACTTCAGTCCATGCCCCATGGAGCTTACAATCTAGTTTTCCTATTCAGTCACACACACCTAGACAGAAACAGATGCATGTTTTTGGATTGTGGCAGGAAACTGGAGTGCCCAGAGGAAACCCACACAGTTTCGGGGAGAACATACAAACTCCATGCAAATGAAGTCCAGGGTAAAATTAAACCCAGAACCCAGCGCTGCAAGACAGCAATGGTAACCACTGAGCCACTATATAGTATATATACTGTATATATATATATATATATATATATATATATATATATATGACTGCGCCACAGTTTCTTATGTCATTATATACCATAAAAGCCTTATTCTTTTAAGTTCCCCAGTTTTACCCTACCCTAGTCAATAAAAGCAGAATTTGGACAGTGAATTAATCTGTCTGCCACAACTATGCCCTCTGCTCACATAAGGAGGACAGAAGTGTGTTGTTTTCCAGTTTTATAGAATAATATAACTGATTTCCGAATAAAGTGATTAAATCAACCTTTCATCTAAGATACATCCTTGTAGGACTTTCCTGCCTGCTTCAGAATTAGTTTTTTCTCTAAAATGAAGTTCAGTTAACCACTAATTTGGCAGATTGGTACATTGCAGTTTAAAGAGGTTGGTGAACAGATACTGTCTCTGTACATTAACTGGGTAGTAAGTCACCAGCGTAAATGCGTGCCATGTTTAAAACTAAAAAAAAATCTAACTTCAGACACCTGAGCAGTCAAAGCTAATTGCTTATTGATTAAAACAAATTGCACTTTTTGACTTATGTTAGAAAATAAGTATTCAGGAGTTTTAGCAATGCCTACAGAAAATAGGGTTCGTCAGTGATATTCCACTGCATACACTCATTCACTCACTTAGGTTATGCTAGGAGGAAGAGTACTGGGACTTCTGGGTATAGGCTTTACATAATAACAATTAATTAAGGGGCATATTTATGAAGACCAATTTGACCATATCAATTGATTTCACCCCATTTCGCTGTCAATTTTTGTTTCCCTGTACTTTATGATTTCCCTGACTTACAAAGATTTTGAAATAAATCGATATCAATAAATATCGATCTGTTAACAGGGGCACACTTTGCAATGCTTTTCTATGAGAGTCCCTTCCATTGCAGATCAATATTATATTGATGTATCTTTTTGATGGGAAATATTTTGGACTGAGGCTAACTGACAGGACCAACTCCATAGGGAATAATTGTTTTTTGCCAGCCTGAGGGTGGAGATTTCTTTTGGTCGATAACATTTTTTTTGAACAGCTTAGTAAATAACAGAAAATTTCAAGATCGTTAAATATAGTTTGTTTCTTCTGCATTTACTGGTTGAAAAAGTTGTTTGACTTTAGTAAATGTGGGGAAATTCACAAACATAGCAGTTATAAATCTGCAGTGATGTTCTAACCCATGGCAATTTTCTGTAAAAGTCTGCTAAAGATGGACAAGTTGAAGTTTAAAAAAAATAACTAAATAATGCCATTTTATGACTTTGCCTCTCTTAGCTCAAGCACCTTTTTAATAATCTGCACTGATAAAACAATGGATGCATCACAGCTCCAAAGCCTGTAGCATGGTATATGGCATATAATATTTTCTCTGTTATTTTCATTGCCATAAATGGAGACTGACCTGCGTTGATAAAGAAAAAAAAATGGGAAAACAGCCCCAAGCAAGAACAAGTATTAGAATTTTCAGCAAAATTAAATGAAATCAGGAAATAATGCTTATTCCCTTTACTAAACAGTATACATTGTTTTGATGCATAAACAAAAAAGCTTTTTATATGACAATGTCCCTTTAAATCACTTGTTTTCATTCTAGTGATAATTGTGCAGCTTAAATGGACACAGTCATTAGGGGTTGATGAAACTGAACATGGCTGTTCCGGTGCAGAAATAAATGAGAACACATATGTTTCAGTTTCCCCTTAAAACAATGTTAGTTTTATCCAGAAATCAGCAGGTAAGGAAAGTAAGTATTTGGCAGACCCAGATAATAACACATTTAAAAAAAAAATTAGGACGAGTTGCTTAGCAGGTTCCAGCACGCAACATATTACATAGTAGCAAATTCTTACATTAAAAAATGCATACTTTTCTCAATCTCGTCAGTACAAAAAAATAGTGATTGACCTTTATTTTACTTTAGGACACCCAGGGAAGGAAAGAGCAGACAATGATATGATTAAATAGAAATAACAATGCAGGATACACTTAATATTGATTCCAAATTCCACCTATAATCATCAGAGGATATAAAATACTTGTGTCAGGCCATCAGCAGTGACAGAGCAGACAAAAGGGTAATCACTGAAAAGGCTTTAAATTCTTTTCCAAGTGTAAGATTAGTAACCTTGATGAAGGCTAGGGTGGAGCCCTTACAGTTACTGAAGGGGAAAATAAAGCAAAAAAAGGGAAGTCTGTTTTGGTGGTATTGTGATTCTCTATGAATTGCAGGACCAGCTCAAGCAGGATAAATTGTATGTGTGAGATGATGCAAGGATATTGCACAGAATATGAATATAACAGCATGACTTTTCTGCTCATCCTCGACATAATGCTGCACTTGTTGAGTTTAAATCTACAGAAGAAAGAGCTGCAGTATATAAGCTGACAGCTCAGATTTTTTTTTTGTTTTCAGCACAATGGATAATGAACACTGCAGCATAAAAAAGTGCCATCAATTGCAATGTTTCTGATGGAAAGATTCTTTTTCTGCCTTTGGTTTAATCAAGTCTACATCCTATGGGTTAAAATTACATTTTTTTATAAACACCGATAAATAATGGAGCCATCATCAATCAATGACCAATAAACACAAACGGTGAGACCTCTGTCAACAATAGTTGCTTCTCCTATTCCACCAAGAGAAAACAGAAATAGGTTACTGTACATATATAGTAACTGAAACAGCCATTTTTTTTTTCACTGTTTTAAATTATATTTGCTATTTTTCACTCAAACAAGCAGTGCATTGGGGAGCCTACAACTAACTAACCGAGAGTGAAATTTAGCAGTGAGTTGATGGCTTCAGCAAGGTTTAATGTTAAACAGTTTCAGCACATCACATCATAAACAGGAAATACAAATCTGCATTTAATAATACATAATTAAAGGGAAATCCCACAATGCAATAAAGGAAATAAGAAGTAACTCCAGGCATAACATATTCGCAACCAGATGGAACTTGCTACTCAGATGCATAGCGATGCAAATTGATGTGATGTGATAAAAAAAAACTATAAAAAGTGAAAAACACAGTATTTATTGCTATCTGTGTATAAAGCTATCTATTTAGAATCCATTCAGTGTATTTTCAGTTAATAAGGCATTATTTCTCTGTATATTTGAATTATATATTAGGGTTTAAGGGGGTAATTCAGGATAGTGCGAAGTGAGGTGCGGAGTCCTCACCTCACTTCGCACTGATATGCGCTTGCTGATTTCCTGCACGCGGGGACATCAGCGAGCGCTTTAAAGGGATTCCAGTCTCGGTGAGACCAAAAGAGTTGCCTCGCCGAGACTGGAATCCCTTTAAAGTGCTCATTGATGTCCGCGGGCAGGAAATCAGCGAGCGCATCTCAGTCAGTGCGAAGTGAGGCGAGGACTCCGCACCTCTCTTCGCACTATCCTGAATTACCCCCTAAATGTTTACTTTGACAAAAATATTTTAATTGTAATTATTGATATTATTATATCCAAGTTAATTATTATGATAGTTCTCACACATACTGTATATTTAAATACAAAAAAAAAGAAAAAAGTTATTTTCCCCCAAATTATATTATTATATACTTTACAATGAAATAAAAGCAAATGATATGTAATAGATAACAAGATAACAATCTAATAATATATGACTTCATTAAACGGGAGTTACATTTACTTGTTTTTTTTTTAAAGAAATCAGTACTGAACTTTTCAGGGTCAAAATCAAGGCATATTTTTCTAGGAATAATGCAGAAATCTCTGGAGCATAAACAAACACTTTCCAGCCAGTTTCAACAAAACTGAAAATAATAATCTTAAAATGCAGTAAGATTTTACAAATGCTCCTTTTTCTTTCATCCTGATAAGTAGACAGTCCAGTACCTTAGAGAATGCTATATTTCTGCTTCGTTTGACCAGGCTACCCTCTGATCATTGTCTGGTCAGGAAAGTCAATATTCTATGAGATTTCCCAGTGCTGTGCAAGTTTCTTGATTAAAATTGGCCTTTAAAGCTTTTGAAATTCTGGAATGTTATCTCTTCCATTTTGTGTGACTGTTGTTTAATAATTCTTATTCTTGCATACAAAAGTAATTTATTGTGTGCATTATTTAGATGAGTCTTTGAAGGTCTTTCTGGAAAATAGTAAAGATTTAGAATAGCTTCCCCAGAGAAGCTGCACTGGCAGACAGAGATGATTGTTTTAAGATGAAAAATTGGCAAATACAATAATAAAGAGTATCACCATTGATGTATATGGTAGGGGAGTTACCCAGATACTGTCAACTGTAGTCAAAAAGGATATTCTTTATTCTGTATATAGCTACAAAGGGATTTTGACATTCTTTTGAATCAAACAAACATATTTGGATCAAACGTATACATAAAGGTTGTGTCAAAAGTGTTGAACCCGAAAGATGTCTAAAATGACTAAATTAAAATAAGTTTTTTTTTGCAAATGGCACCTTGATTAAAATAGCATCTCTAAGAGCAAGTGGGAAATGAATTGTAATATACATATTCATCTCTTGATTATTTGAATAAGGTATGCTGTACATTATTTACTGAACAAGCTATAAGGTCCCTGTAGAACAGGCACTCTTTAATTTTCATGTCTAATAAGAAAGGATTATATTATAAATGAAATGATACTTCAGACAAAAATGATTGCATTTTCTTTCTTTATGTGAAGTGAACATATTAATCTTTTTTTTTCCCCTCATAAAATATTCTTACAGCATAAACCCAAATCTGGTAGTTAGAATTGCAAAGGAAATCCTACAACATGCTCTATAATTGCTCAAAGGTAAAGTACACTTTAATTAGATTAGTTCACTAAAAATGTCTCATAATGAGTATTGAATGCTAGGAAGAGGAATGCTCCATCTGTAATTATACCATCTGAAAGAATAACTAATAAAGTATTAGATTCCTTCACATTTAGCAAGTATTTTCATTTCTCTGTGTACCCGCTGATTTAATATTTAAAATGTTTTGCACATATCCAAGGAAGATTAGCATGACTATAGATTGGCACACCATGATTTGTTTTCCTGATTGATGCCAGTATGATCTTCATTCACAGTCTTGTATTGATCCCTGAAACAAATATCATCCTTTAGTGGTTTCATTAGGCAGGCTCTCTTGTTAATTACTTATTGCTCAAACCTTTTGGTGTTTCATTAAGGTGAACAAATTGGAGGAATTAAACAAACAATCCAGTCTGCTTTGCTGAAAATGACATTCTCACCCATTCTTTTGTTCTTTTCAGAATCTAATTTATTGCTGATTTTACATATTTGTTACAGTGATTATCTCAGCATAAATGAAATGTACAAACTGGGTAAACATATTTTTGTGCATTATCTTTGAAAGTTTGAAATAAAAACCATTCTTGTAAAATTGAGGAAAATGATTTTCATGCCTTGGACCACTGTCATTTCAACTGCACCTTTTTTTGGGACCTGCGGTCAAAGCCTGTTCATTTTCTCTATCACATTGATCTTCTAAGCTTCTGTTCCTCTCTAAACATATTTTTGGTCCTTATTTTTTGAAATGCACAACATAACTTTAGTTCATTTTAAAACCTACAAAACACCTCTGAGACATAGGGAGACTTACTAAAGTCATAAAGTTTTTTAACTAGTAAATGAATTCGGAGGAAATTTATCACTGTTTTCTCCTATTCCCTAAGCTGTTCAAAAGCAATCTTATTAGCTAAAAGAATTCTCTACCCTCAAACTGGCAAAAACTTATTATTCCCTATGGAGTTATTCCTGTCTTGTAGGTTAAGTCCAAAAATATTTTCCCATTGAAAAAGTATATTCATATTGATCTGTAATGAAAGGAATATTTATAGAAAAATATTGAAAAATGTTCCCCTGTCAACTGATCGATATTTATTAATAGTGATTTATTTCGATGGAGAAATATTTTTATCAAAAGCTTTGTAGATCAGGAAAATAATAAAGTACAAGGAAATAAAAATTGACAGTGAAATGGGTTGAAATCAATCGACATGGTTGAATTGGACTTAGTAAATATGCTACTTGTAGGCTAACTGTAAAGATTTTGTAATTGCAGGTGTGAAACACATCATCACAGGTTGTCTTCTACTAATCAGTATTTGAGACACAATATGCCTAGAGCATTTCAGTGCCATAATTTTGCTGGTAGTGAGCTGCTTTGTATCTGCTTATAAGCCTTTAAATATCTTTATAGAATGTTGCTTGTCTGAGTCTACCACTCTTACGCAAGCTGAGGGTTAGTTCTCTATACGGAAAAAAAATATATTAAAATGGATTGATAAATCCTTAAATGGATGGTAAGAACCAAAAAGGGAAAACAAATCGTGGCATAGTATTTATTACTAGAACGTACCCGATAGTTTATGGGAAATACCATGGTTATTAAGAATGTGGCCAATCTACCATAAAAGTTTATCCATTGAAATAAAACATTTAACCTTCTGAAATGTATTCCTCCTAATAAACACTATTTATATATTCTACATGTTATTCAGTTATTAGTGCAAATAACTGAGCAGTGCTTTTCTCTATGACTAAAATAATTTCACATACAAATGGTTACCTTGATTTTTCAAATCCCTTAATTTCAACTGCC
>WMED01016294.1:0-13359 GCA_019650415.1 Pipa parva
ACTGTGACAGGTGAATTACCTGTGTACGTGCACACCTTGCTTTATTCGCTACTGCGACAGATGAATTACCTGTGTACGTGCACACCTTGCCTTATTCCCTACTGCGACAGGTGAATTACCTGTGTATGTTCACACATAAATAAATTAATTAAATGAACTTCACACATCTGTTTAGAGCAAACCACAGAATGTTTATATGGATTTTATTAAAAAAAAAAAAAACCTAAAAATAATTTTAAGCCTTTTTTGTAAAAAGTGGTTTTTGCCAAAATGTAGGCCTTGGGATATCAGTCCTTTTTTCACGTGCAAACATATAAAAACAGAGTTACCCGTTTGCCAAGGACTGTACTGCACAGTTACCTAATACCCACAAACTGGCACTGGCATATGAACATGCAAAGTAAAAAGCTTTGCAGTCTTGAGACCTTCCATTCTCTTGCATATCAAGTAAAATAATGAATGCACCTGACTCACTCTTGAATAACAAGATGATATAATATTTTCCTGCATGCTCCTAGATATGTCCTGCACAAAAATGGACTCTCAGTTGTCATGCATGCAGTCACTGCGTGGCATTAAGGGGCAGTAGCCCTTGTTCCCGCAGTCTGTGGAAATGAAGTAGGTTCTGAATGCTTGCTATCTGGGTTAGTGAGATCTGTTTGCAACATATGCAGGGAGCTAAGATTTGTTCCTGACAAGTACAAAAGGAAACAATACCCATTCATAACTAATGACCTGCTGGAGATGAAAGAAAGCAAATCTAATCCTGTATGCAAGTGCTGTTCCTTCAGGATAGCAGCCTTAAATCAGTAGTGGGTCGAACTTACCGTAGTGTATTTTCCCAGCTGACATAGCGAGGGGAAGGTCTCTTGATGAGCTTTTCTGATTTTTTCTGTCAGGTCATCCAGTTCTGCTGTCATCTCATAGTTCTCTGTGCATTCTTGCTTTGAAGGCTCTTTCTTCTTCTTGTTCCTGTCATTTCTGACTGCTAGAAAAGAAGATGAAGACACTTTAGGTATTGCTTATAGAACCTAGATGTTATGCAAGATCATGTCCAACTGTGTGAGAGGTGATATTTAATTGCCTGTATTGAAGAGAATATGAAATGGATACTGTTGAGAGCTTGCTGATAAATGTATATGGTGAGATGAGCTGCTTGCTGCATTAGCTTGTTACATGATAACAAACTCTTTGCATTAGCCAGCAAAATGAAGTAAAACACCAATTAGTAAACTGCAAATGTTTAAAATAAAGTTTAAAGCACCTGCAGAATGCCAGTAACAGTATCTCATTAACAGAAAGTTTATAGGTATTTAAAAACATATTCTTAATATGTTTAGGCATATAGGCAAAATTATTATTTAAGGCAAAATATGTGTAGTTAATCAATGGGATTAACTACAGCAGGTGCAATAAAAGATAAAAGTTAGGTATGATGTTCCAGTAACCTGGAAACAATTTTCTGGGTAAATTCACCAAAATGTCACCAGCCTGATGAGTCTTTTTGTCCTTGTTTGACAGGCATGTTTAAAATCACTTAAAAAACCCCCACATGAAACGGACTCCCATTGAAGTCAGTGGGTGACCCCATGCAACCGGGTATAAATTATCATAGTGTTTTGTGCTTAAGTAGTGAGTAAGTAGGGCAAAAATGTCCGGGGGACGGTACCATTTCATAGAAAACTGGCCAGTACACCTCACATACATTTCCTGGTGCAGGAGTTTCTCAGTGCTGCCTACTTAATCATTCTGCATCACATGAAACAACTACTGGGGAGAAATACTTCTCACTAAGGTATAGTACTGCATATGTAAAGATGTAATCTGACTATAGTTCCCCTTTAATACTGGAGGCAGCTCTTTAATCTTCAATTCTGGGGGAGCACTTTTTCCACAAACATCTGCAATGTTCTACAAAGATCACTATTTTATCACAAGAGTGATTTCTAATGATATCAAAGTGGGTTAACATTGCTCATTGTAAGTAGTTGTCTGTTATTTATAGTGTGGTTGGTGGGACTTATTTCCATCCTAAGTCAGGATGCAGTTAACCTGTTTTCATCTAATTAATTATTTAACAGTCAGCCTAAACTCCCGCAAACATATACAAGAAGTCCATGGTGCTCAAGGGTAGGCTCAGGGCCACAAACACCGCTGAAGGCCTACTTTTCATCTGCAGATTTTTATTGGGAACAACCCTGGAGGACATTCTGCAAAGCATTTACATATAATTAACCACAAAGGTTAACTTGTCTTGCTGGATTGCTGAATATGTTCATGTTTCAGTTTGTAAAATGTAAGAAAAGATTTTGGTGGTCATTTTCCTTTCACTGAAAACGTAAAAACTCAACATTTCCATTTAGTTATTCTCTAAAAATAATAATAATAAAAAAAAAAGTAGGAATATTTCACTTTTAGTATTAGTAGTTTGTGTAGCATTTCACTGTATTTTCCCCCAAGGTGTATGTTGAAACTGAATATATTTAGTGCTATATAATTAAACTATAATGCAAGGAGATAGATAAATATATATTGTTGCTTCTTTTCCTTCCATTTAATCCTAGCCATAATATAACTATAATGCTGTTTGCTTTGGGGATTTACTTACAGTCTTATTAGCGGATTGACAAATTTCCAAAGCAGGCAGCTTCTCTGACACTGCTCAGCTCAATAGCTCTGTATTTATTGTGGAGCAGAACACATTTTAGGATAGTCTTATGAATTGCTGCCAAAAGCTCCAAAATACAAAGGTCTGATTCACACGGGACTCACTAAACTCCTAATCCCAGAGTAGCAAATGTATTTTTATTTAAAACTGAAAGGCTTGGGACAACTTTGGTATCATTTGTTTATGTCTATAGACAGCAGTGCCCTGAGTGTAACCTGCGGGCAACCATATTAAATATTATGTAATAAATATAAAATATAATAACATTGACTTTGTATTGCCAGAAGAACTGATTTAGGCAGTATCGCATATGACTTGATGCCTGCCATATTGGAGGTTTTTGTATCCAAACCTATTTTAGTTCAGTCACTGCTAGTATCAAATATCCAAGATGGATTCTACTTGCCATTGTGCCACTGAAGCATATCCACTCTTTTGATCTACCATATATTTACCCTTGGTTTAGTCTGACCACTTCTTGTCTTCTTTCCTGACCTTTGGATTTATCCTCTTTTTATTCATTTTGTCTTTCTGCCCTGAGTTCTGCCTGACTGATGATCATGGGTATGCACAGCCCCCTTTATATGGCAGTGCCTGTGCGGTGACATCACACTGGGCATCGCCATGTAATATGAAGTGTGATGATATCACGGTCAAGCATCACCACATAACGCTGGTGACGTCCCTGTCTACATCATGGCTAGGGATAGCACAAGAGATAGCAGTAGAGAAAGCACTAGGGATAGCACAAGAGAAAGCACCAGGGATAACACTAGGGTAAGCACAAAAGATAGCACTAGGGATAGCACAAGACATAGCACAAGGAAAAGCACTAGGGAAAGTACAAGAGAAAGCACAAGGGATAACACTAGGGCAGTGGTCGGCAAAGTGCGGCTCTTTAACCGCCTTGTTGTGGCTCGGGCCGCACTGCCGAAGCCCCGCCCATGACCGCCGACGGCTCTTCTGATTGGCTGTCAGTGGTCATGGGGTCGGGAGATGGAGAGGGCACGCCTCCCTCTTCCGGTGGCTCAGAAGATGGTTATCGCCGCCGGAGGAGGGAGTGAAATGGCTCCCTCCTGAAAAAAGTTTGCCGACCCCTGCACTAGGGTAAGCACAAGAAATAACACTAGGGAAAGCACTAGGGATAGCACTAGGGGAGGTTGGAATTCTGGGTTATAGAAACAATTACATTTTGATGCAAACAGAAGTGGATATATTATGTAACATTCTATAAAGTTTTTTATGTTAGTTCTACGTAGTTTTGGTGTTGAAAGCTGAAAAGCTGGAATACATATATTTTTTTCTCTATTTAAAACAACGGTTAGTCCAATAAACATGGTATCACCAAGTATTGCAATACTAATTTTTTTTTGCATCTGTAGACTAACACAACCTCTCAATCCTATCTTTATATATACTGTATATATATATATATATATGCACCGTAAATAATAACAATGCTTCAATGTATTATTTCATCAGTAAAGAGCATCTACAGTGTTGCGGCAATTTGTATTTTACTCCATTTCATCTACACAGGGAAAGCTTTTAACAAGAAATACATTTGCATTGCCCTGGGAATTCATATAGTATTGCTTCTCCAAACATGACATGTAAATCACTTCTTTAGTTCATTCATGCAAAGTTGAGGGGTATTTGATATGATTTATCTATATATACTGTGGGGTTTAATTCATTCCAGGCACACCTGCATTTTGTACACCATTTTAGATACTCAATAATGGAGCACAGGCCAAATGAATTCCATGGGTAATACTATTATAAACATTGGTAGTTTTCTACCAGCTTCATACCAAATCTTTTTTGTTTAAAAAAAAAAAAAATAAATAAAAAAAAAAAAAAATATATATATATATATATATAGTATATACAGTATATATATATATATATATATTTTACAGAAGAAGCAAAATATTCTGTTTTTCTGTTTTTGATAACAGACTGATTATATGGAGGAGGTGTCTACTCTAATCAGCAAGCTGCTAGGACTGAGAGGTAAAGATGCACGAAGCTTTGGTAGATTCAGTCAGGCAGACTAAGAAGTAATTGTGGATCTGAGACTTAAAAATAAGTTTGAGGCTGGGGCCACATTGGCTACTTTGTAGCTGAGCTAATTACAATTAGAGTCAAAGTGACCAGTGTTTTAGCCTAAGGATGAAAGAAAAGGATGAAAGAGATTCAGTAAAAGTATGAGATTAAATGGAAGATGAAAGAAAGAATAAGAGTGGGGTAACGAATTGTGTGAGAGACGAATTGAAAAGGAGAAAGAATTAGAGACAAGGCGGAACTTTAAAAAAAAATTACTGTTTAAAAGGGCAGTACAGAGAAATTAAAAAGGAATAAGTAAAACATTAGAAGGGCTTCTGGAAACCTTTACAAAATGAGCTGAGGGGTTATTTCATCAAAGTCTAGGCAAAGAAAATTTGTGCTATGTTGAATTGCTACAGTCTGAGTGACACAAATTCATTTATCCTTATTAACTAAACTACATGTTCCCTTGGTGAAGAAGCCAACTGCCAAGATGCATAGTGAGGCTGTTGTATAGTGATTCATATTCAACCAAAATAGATGTAGTGCAGTGAAGAAACGTCACTTTACAGGACAATGTTTCTTATAATAAAGACAACATATTATTAATAGGCATGACTCATCATAAGAAAGGACATTGTAACCAATTGTCACATTTTGGTCACAACTATAGTTGCCATATTAAAGTTGCCTACATTACAACAAGTGATTTTTGCATTTATTTCAATGCAACATTATTCCTAGTTGGTCACTCGATCTTTACATCTTCTATGATTTTTGAGTGTATAGTCACCTTACTCCAAAGGGGAACTCTGCCATCAGCCCCCTACTTTAGCACATGGAATACTGTGGGCAGTTTTGGGCACCAGTGCACAAGAAAGATGTGGTTGAGCTTGAGTGGGTTCAAAGGAGGGGGTACTAAAATAATTAAAGGAATAAGTAATATCCAGTACTAAGAAAGATTATCAAAACTGGAGTTGTTTAGTCTAGAAAAAAGAAGATTAAGGGGTGACCTAATAACTATGCATAAATTTATCAGAGGTCAATACAGAGACCTCTCCCACAATCTATTTATACCAAGAACTGTAAATATAGCAAGAAGTTAGTTTTCCCTAATATGAGGATAATTGGCTCTTGCCTCATGGGTTTTTTGCCTTCCTCTGGATCAACATTGCAGGAAAATAGGCTGAACTGGATGGGCGTGTGTCTTTTTTCAGCCTTATATACTATGTTACTATGTTAGTTTGATCTGGCGACTCAAATCAGGAAACTTCACACAATTTATGTCACAGTCGCCTTGATGGATTCCCAATACAACACCTGATGAATGCCTGAATTCAAAGAGGTCTGTAACTTTATATATGTGGTGATCTGTCAAAGTGGTCACAGATTTGCCATACCATAGAAAATAAAGAATGCTGATGAATAAGTGGAGTTGGGGAAGTTGCAAATGAATATGAATTCACACCCCTATGTGACTGTTCAGACTTTGATAAATTAGCCTCTGAAATATTAAAAAGTCTGATGAAGACATATCAAAGGGTAGGCAAAACAGAGGAGGGGCAGGGTGGCAAATGGTGCAGAGAGATCTTTATAATCAAAACTGAACTATGCTTTATATTTATTCTTATAACAAATTTAGGCAGATTACTTTAAAAATGGGTTGCATGAGAACTCATATGTGTTACAGACTGCTTTTAATGAATGAAAACATGTTAATAACACATTCTTAGCACTCTCTGTTCACTGTATGTGTATGCTTTACCCGTATGGTAAGATTTTATGTGAAAGAGCCACTCTAACCATAATGCCCTTGGTGCAACATATCACAATTTACAGACAACTAGATTATTCTGATTGCATGATATGTGAAAAATGCACCAAATATTTCTAAGAAATAGAATCCATCAGTTTAAAGCCCTGATTGTAATAACAATAAATCAGAAGCCAGTGCGTCTGAACCTAATTTTTTTAAGCATGACATTTTCCTCTCCGTTTCTTTCCCAAATGTCATCCGGTTCTACGAGACTGAGTGATTCTGTCCCCAGGGACAGTCAGTCATTGCAAAGTGCACTACAGCCAAGCACAGCCTCATTCTGCTTTTCCGTCATCCAATAATTCAAAAGATATAACACATCAGCATCAAAATATGAAGTTCTAAGAAAATTGGCAGCACACGTGGCAATCATAGCTTACTTATTAAATTTCCCAATTGAATTTTATATGACTCACAAATATAGACAACTCTCTCTCACTAGAGCAATACAATTTTATTTTGCTATTTGGATATTTATATACAGTATTCATAAGTACTATCCCTATACAGGGCAACCAATCACAAATTAGCTGTTATCAGTCTATTGGAATTGGAATGTTGTAACCAAGTATCTGACTGGATCCTATGGATTACAACAATAGAAATGTAAATGTATAACATAAATATATAATAATGTCAAAATTAGGAACACATACTCACAACAAAATGGTGCCTGGTCACATAAAGTTGATGGATTACTGTGCTAATAATAGGTTCATATTTTGTGGTTCTCTTTCAGGATGGAAATGCTGTAGTAAGTGACATTTGCCAAATTGTTATATAATTAATGTATATTATAGATTTCACTGTATCTTGGAATAAGTAATCATATTTAGGGACAAGTTATTAACATCGAAAAGTCCAATCTCGGCTTTTCAAATTTACCATAAATAAACCATTGCCAGAGTCTACTGAGGCAGACCCTAGGAAGTCACCTCTAAATATTACTGAATTACTACTGTATATGCTGGGTCCATTTCATATTAAATCAATATATCAAAGATACTATTGATAGTTTCAGAAAATGTATATTTATTTTTTCCATGCCAATATGACATTATTCGGGCCGATAATAATAATGGCATCTGAAACAACACAGGGGGTTATTGACTAAAGTGAAACTTAAACTAAACTAAATTTCTCAACTAAAATTCTCAAACGGCGAATTCCCATAGCAAATCTGCGACTGAGACAATTTTCCCATTGTAAAATAGGGACCTCGACAATTTTTAAAGTTGTGACCGCGAAAATATTTTCACAGTAAAGTTGCGACAATATTCTCATTATAAAACGTGACTGTGACAGTTACAGTCTTTTTTGACTGTCTTTAACTGGCGAATTCACACCTTTATGCAACAATTTGGACTTTAGCCAAAAAACCCCACATTGTCAGTGACTCTTTTGTTGTTTACCTCTGTTTCAATTTTCATTAAACATAATGAATATCTTGTATTTTACTTGTCACTATCCCTTAATGTAACAAATGCTTCACATTTATTTCCTTTAGAATGATGTTCAAGGACAAAAAGAAGCTTTTATCATATATTAGGTTAATTAGGCTTGGCCTACTTTTGCTAACATACATCAGTTTAAATACCCTTGTATATGTAACACTGCTGTTAGCTATTCTCTAAGTTTACCCTTACCAGATCTGTTAGAGCTGGGAACATGTTACATTCCATATACTAAGTCGGCCCACAAAAAATATATAAATAAAGGTATAAGGCAGCGGTCGACAAACCGCGGCTCGCAAGCCGCATTTGACTCTTTGGCCGGCTCCAAGCTAGCTGCCCTCCCACCCTCCTATGGCCTTTGACATCTCTTGTGATGGGACGTTAAAGGTCAAGTGATCGGGATCGTACACACTCCTCCCCTTTGCGGCTCCAGGAGCAATTTGCAATGGTGGAGGAGAGAGAGAAATGGCTCCCTCCTCTGCGAAGATTGCTGACTCCTGGTATAAGGTAATGACAGCATCACAAAAATCACAATTTTTATATCCTTATAATAAAAAGAAAAGCTATTGTTTCTTTTTTTCTTTTTTTTTTTAAAGAAACCACAATGTATACTATTTAAAAAAAACATCTTGGAAAACTATTATAGCATTACTGTTTTACCACATAACTAGTATTAACAAGACATAGGCTGTCAGCTTACTCAGACTGGCAGGGTACTCACACAGGAACTGTACCATAAACATTAGCTTACCCTTACCTTATTTGTTCACACAAGTATGGGATATTCTTTGCAGCAAGCCGCATTCTCACACTCAGTCCTTCTTTATTCCACTGCCTATCATGTGAAGCCCTGTCTGGAGTAAACCGGTAATAGTCTTAAATGTCTAACCAACTTCAGGAGCAGAGAGCTGCCCAACCATTTAACTGTCACTTATAATCTTAGATTGCACTTTCCTCAAGGATCTTAATGAACTGAACTTAACTGAGCAATATCTTTGGAGTTGGGCACAAATGGAACTGCATGTGTATCCATTAATATACTAGTTACTGACAATGTAAACCTTGTGCATTAATAGTGGTGATGAAATCACTTCTATAGAATAAGGGAAAACCAAAGGCATAAACACACACATACATTTAAAAATGCAGTCCAAAAGTCTAAGACCATACTGACTATACTCAAATATTAACACTCACGTGTTTACCTTGGTCATCAAGTAGTTCTAGCAAAGATTTGACCTGCATCTAGTGGCACTATCCTGCTTCATAACAATCCAACTTAGAGAGTACGGTATGAGTCTACAGAAATGAGTGATAATGTCAGGGTGTAGCACATGTCATGCTGGTATCCATCACCAATACACCTGTGTTTGTGAATATATCATAATGTGTATACCACAGGAAGTCAGGAGCCATAAAGTCCATCTTAGAACACATTTTAGTCACACTTCTGTGATGGCAGACATGCATTAGATGTAACCATAATTACTTGTACGCATTATCTGCAAAACATTTTTCACTTTTTTTACTCATCCCTAATGATTTTGCCAACAGACCCTTTACATTAATCTATGTTTTTGTAGTCATTGTTGCTACTGCAGACTCTGAACGTAACACATTTGACATTCAATGTTAGTGCCCTGTGCACCTTCCCTTCAGTTTAATGTGTGCTGACACACTTTCTCCTATGAACTGTAAATACTGCCATTTAGAGTGCTAAACTACTATTTTGAATTTTCAGTTTCTTGGTTAGCTGTTCTATTTATTGTAACCTGCCAACTCTACTATGTATCCTTTACTGTATTAGAGCTCCCACACTAAATGATGCCAGTCTGGTTAAATATCAATTGTTGAACTTTCATGTCAGTAGTTGCTTATAGTAGCCCTTCCATATCCTTTAATTTTCACATCTTGCTATATTCCATTATTCTAATCCCTTACAGACAGGGTAAAAGTATTAAAAAAAAAAAAAAAGAGAGAACGGTAATTAGAGTATTCTGAAAATGAATTCAGCATGGTATATCAAATACACCATAGCAAAAGAAAGCTGTAATCAAGGAAAGCAGGAAAATAAAGAATACAATCTTGTGTTTGCAGTGGAGGTTCTTTTAAATAGAAGCCTGAGCTAGGTCATGAAACCACTGAGCTCATCCTACCACATTCAGAAGTTCCATTTGCACTGTAAGAACCATTAAGCATCTGCAAGATAAGTCAGCCGCTTTGAAAACGGCTTCATTTATTATGCTCCTTGGCAGCGGCTGTTTTGAATTTGGCGTGTGTCAAATTGTCAGTAGTAAGAAGTTTGGATAAGAAAATGGAAATACTCCAGCTTAATTCATGAGTTTCACTGTGTGGCCAAGTGTGATCATTTTTCCAAGATATAATACTAAACTGATGTATAAGAAACTCACACATGAGTATATTTATACACATGTAAAAATGAAAAATAATAGTCCTTATTTAAAAGCTTCCAGCTCTAACCCACTGAGATGCCACACTAAACAATACAAATTGCTTGTGCAATAAATGTGAGCACACTTAATTACTGTCTCTGCAGATATCATTTCAGTGTGTAATAACAGCTTATTTTCTTTAATCCAAGGCTCTGTATGTAGATTGTACAGTGGCTTAACTAGATGCCCAAACATCCATGCCTTTAGTTATCACAATTTTGTTAACTACAACTACTTCCCCTATTTGTTTTTTTTCTTTAGTTTATGCAGATGGGATAATTCACTGCCATGTAATAGTTTAGTATATTGCTTGCTGTAAGATACAACTGTTTAAACCAATTCGGGACATGTTCACATGATGTGTGCACCCAATGTAACAGTGCTAATATATACAGTAACATCACTAGTCACACTCACTCATATAAAGCCGATTACAAAGGGTGTTGCATCACCCGCTGCATCTGTATACTTTTTTTTCATAAATAAGGTGGGGGGCACAGACATACATTTTGCAAGGGGCATAACACTACCTACATATGTCACTGGCTGTGTCCTTTGTACCTACAATCTATGGCCAATGGCCTCTACATATTGAATTAAATAATGGGAATACCAGTATTTATTAGAAGATGAGAAGCTGTTTACAGGCTTGCACAAGAATCTTAGAATCACATAAAGATTAAACATCAAGTGGTTCCACTGTAGACTTGGTTGTTACTATGGAGACTGTATATATTTAATTTTACTACATGGCATTTGCATAAATAGCTAAGCTTATACAATGAATGAAACCTTTTTATTTTGAACATCTTCACTGAAACACAGGCAAATGTTACCTTTACTTGTATTTGATACTGGATACATTTAAGAATGCTGGCTTTTCTCAGTTATATAAGGTATAATTGCCTTTTTAACAGCTAGGTATTTTTGTTTCTTCTATGTCTAGTGACCTATTGTAATCTATAATATATCACACATTTTTTAGATATGTTGTATTTATCCTTTACATTTTAAGCATTTTTTTATCATGAAGCTGGACAAAATGGATTCTTATAATAAGTACATTCACTCAAATTAAAAACCTTTGTGGAAAAAGCTTCACTTATATGTGTATTTATTGATGGACTTTTTTTTGTTTCTTTGTTACTATATGGCCTTTAATCTTTGGCCTTAACCTGTGTGTGGGTGGTAGGTCACATGTACTAATTGATAGAAGGGGCTAATCCAAAGGTATATCTTGCACTAATGTACACATTACTGTCCAGCTGACGAAGGGATGTTTTCGCATACACCCCCAGAAACTTTGCCTTTGTACCTTGCATATATGGTCCCATTGAAAGGAGGTTTTGTCACCAGCACAGGCACAGATTCTTTACTGTAAAGTTATGGAAATTGTCTACCAAGGGAGATGCTAATAAAATTCTTTTCTCAGGTTTAAAAGCAGTAGTAGATTCTTCTGCTAGCAGAAAAAATAGTCACTAACAATAGGTGTAAAATATTATATATATATATATATATATATATATATATATATATATATATATATATATATATATATATATATATATATATATATATATATATATATATAATGTGTTGTTATCATCAGACTGCCCAGTAATGAAAGGGTCAATCAGTAAGTATATGGTGCTGTCACACAAAAACCTAAGGTAGACAGAGGAGTGAAATCACAGTAAAGATTTTTATTCATCAAAGTTCGAATTCGCTTTCCATAGTGATTCAGCGTCTGTTCGTGTCAATACTATTAGGAAGTCGCGAATTCACTTCTCCTTATTCATAAAGCAGCAAACAGCATCAGACGCCATCGCATGCACAGTGCGGCATAGTCAGTCGCACAATAGTAGATTGAAAACTCATGTGGAGTGAAAATTCCTCTAGTGAAGGGCAGTGACGTCAGTCTCATCAGATCCCACTATCTATATATAAGTGAAAAATACTTATTTTTATTTGCCACCTTGTGCCTAGTTCATGTTTAGTAGTAGACTAATTAAGTCGCAGTCGCCATTGTTACTTTTGAATGGTCGCCTTTCGCAACACTGGAGCCCTGCCATCAAACCCCTCAATTCGCTACTCTTTTCTGGTGAAGGCAAACAGGTGAATTTGGAGCAGCACGCCCTGCAGAATCCACCCCATCAACAGACTCCGTCGCATGCTGAATAGCCAAATTACCTGTGCACACGCACACAAATTGATGCGAAGGGCTTCTTAAGTCCACGCTGGAGTAAGCGGCAGAATTGGTCGTAAATTTGTCACATCACTGAATAAGCGGAATTGGAGAAATCGCAAATGGACGTGAATATGGGCATATACACGACTGTTTGTACTTTGATGAATAAAAGTACAGGGGTGTGTAAATCCTCTAGTCTTGACCATATTTGTAAAGAGAGGGTGATTGTTACTAGTTATAAATGCTTTACCATCTCTCTCTTGCTTTCTCACACTTTCTTTCACACACACTCACTCACACAGATATAACCATATACTTTTTGTAGCTGTAGCAGTCATATTCAGACTAGCTAATTGTTGTTTTATTTTGTATTTTATATCTAACGCTGTACTTATAATAAATGTTTAAAATTTCAGTACTGCCTCTGTGAGTATTTACTGGTTTATGATAATCACACAACTGTTAATAGTTAACAATAGGGAAAGAGATGTTCTCCTTGACATCTACAAACCGGATTCCAAAAAAGTTGGGACACTAAACAAATTGTGAATAAAAACTGAATGCAATGATATGGAGATGGCAAATGTCAATATTTTATTCATAATAGAACATACAGTAGATGACAGATCAAAAGTTTAATCTGAGTAGGTGTAACATTTTAAAGGAAAAACATGTTGATTCAAAATTTCACAGTGTCGACAAATCCCAAAAAAGTTGGGACAAGTAGCAAT
>WMED01016295.1:0-13359 GCA_019650415.1 Pipa parva
GGAGGGCTGGGCAGGCAAATGATACTATTTACAGTCGCGCGGAGACGCAAAATGTTTTCTTCTTCCTAGGGGGGCATGACAAAATAATTGAGAACCACTGCCCTTTAAGGAAGGCTGCCTTGGCTGATACCTACTTGCTGATAAAACTCCCATTAAACACTAAGCACAGTAAAGAAAAGGAATAACAAAACAACGACCAGCTCTCTGCAGGTGAGAGAGAGAGACATAAGCAGTTAGGACTCGCCCGCAGAGAAACCTTGAACGGAGAGGCAAGACCGTGAAGGGGAGGCAAAAACAGCCGGAGGAAAGCGCTGACCAAACAAGCTCCACACTAACCCATGAAGCAGGGGAAAGGCGCCGGACAAAACGCCAGAAAGCTCGACCAAACAAACCAGCCGACACCCAGACTGTAAAGTAACCTAAACAGAATACAAAGGCTAAAACACTAACTAAATATTAGCAAACAAACTAGAATCACTTTGTTAGAACCTAACAATTTACTTTGGCAGAGGTTTGGGGGAGTGGACCAGTTAAAAACCCTGTGGGGGCATCTGATTGGTCAGGATGAACACAGAACTTAACTTTGGAGTTACTGAATAAGAGGGAGGCTTTGAATACCAGACAGCCTCATGGTTTAAATTTTGAATGGGATATCTTGCACTTTCTTGATTAGTGTTGTGCATATTTTCTTTACTTTTCATTATTACCTAGTCATTTATTCTCATTCACATCACTTTTATGCATACACTTTTTATCTCCTTTTTCTATTTTTTTTTCTCACATTTTATGTTATATACATGTTTCTCTTATTTATATGGATCCCCTCTTATCTGGTTCTGCCTTTTAATTGGTTATACTTTCATCTATTTATTTTTCGACCCATGTGCCTGTTTTGATTTGATATATTTGTATACTATGTATATTTAGTTTGTTTCACTTTGTTACTATTATGTTGTATACATTTTGTTCGGCCCTGTTTACCAATCTGTACTTGCAGTTTTTTGTTGTCACATGGTACAGGGTACCTGTTTTTGATTGGTTGTTTTGCTCATTTAAGCCTCGTTTTCATTGCCATGTTTTATCTATGATTAAGTGCTGTTGCACGAAACACGTAAGAATGTGGCCCTGCTTTTAACTTTTGGTCAATAAAGTATACTTTTCACTACTCTGGAGTCGCCTGGGATCTCTTTGGCTATTTCCAATTTTGGTTGACTTTGGGACGTCTTTCCCATGGCACCTGGTAGTATTACAGCGGTTTGTAAGTATGTACTCTTTTACTACTTAGATTTGAGCCACTTACCCTTTTTTTCACCTAATAATCATATGATCTAGTTATACCAAGGACTGTTAATATAACGACTAAAGGAAAATAAGGGTTCAAAATCTAGATAATTATTTCGATTACCATATTTGGAGCAGGAAGGATCTTTTTTCTCTAAGATGAAAATCATTGCCTTTTTTTAAGTCAACATTGCAGGATAATACAAAACAATCTCTGGGGAAGAAGCGCAAACATGCACTATATAGTGCCTTAATCAATGTGAATAAATGTAAGAAAGAACCAAACGTCCCCTTTAAGACTACCCCTATTTCAGGGTGGTGTGCGCAAATTAACTGAAACACCAGGTGTGATCAAAAAGACACTCTCTGTGACAATCCTCAGTGGCTAAATAGAATGCTTACCAGAAGCAAGACCTTTAACCACTTATCAGTCCATTACAGACTGTCTTTGTATCACTTGGACCTCTTAATCAGGATATCTTCTTAACCAGGTTACCAGTTAAACCTTTAAATGCCTTATATACGGCTCCACTTAAATCCCAACTTATCTTATTCTTAATCCAGGGTTATTCAGACTCCAACAAACGTGTTGATTGTAACGATATAAAAAACTTTTATTTGTATATCTCAGTATTCAACTGATTTGCTTGTTAAAAAACAAACATTTCTTGTTTAAAAAATGAATAACTCCTTTTAAACGAGAATGCATATAAAAAACAGTTCAAATAGAACTTGTGCTAGCTCAAAATCGAGTGCAATTAATGTCCATTGTTACATACATAACTCCATTAATATCTAGCACATAGTAGGTTAAATAGCATTCAAGTTTGGAATAAAAAAACGTTTAAAAACTCACTCGACGCGTTTCGGCCAATAGCTCTATATGTTGCCTTCCTCAGGAGTGAAAAATCCCAGGATAATAGGTTGAACTGGATGAACTGATGTAAAAAAAAAAAAGACTTATTACAAACAGTAAGTCCATATGGTTGCACAGCCCACATATCTTGGCCTTGCAAGCTATATTAAACTGCACAGTCCTATTGAACATTTGTAATTTGGTTTATTCTGAATTTGATACAATTTACTATTTTCAATTTGTTTTCAATTGTCTTTGCAAGAGGCCTATGAATATGTATCATTTTACCACAGATGACAAATTTAAAATTGTATGGTTTGGTTCTGTTTGTTTTTAGTAATTTGCTGTTTACTAAAATTTGTTGATATTTTTGTAATTCTTTCACCAGATGCTCAAGCACTTAGTAAGGTATGGATGGAGATCACTCTCTACTGTTCCACAAGCTGCAACCTCCTCCTTATCCCCTGCCTCTCATGGGTTTAATTTTGGTAAGTTCTGTAGGAAAACATACATTAGACAACTTTATCTTGTACTACCATGTACCTTGTTATGGTCAAACAGTCAATGACACTGGACTTTGGTGAGCTGGGAGTTTTAGTTTAGCAACAGATGTTACATCTAGGAGAAGGGAGTGGGGCTGGTAACCTGACTTTTCCCCATCCTGACATAAACATTTGCCTTCTGCATGGTGCCAGGTTAGCATCATGCATGCCAATCTGCTTTGTTTTCAGTATGGGTTACAAAGGGGGCTATTAGTTAAATAAAGGCATTTACAAGGTGTAGGGGATCACTCAAGTGCTGGAGCAGCCTTTAGAGATTTACACACCAGAAACCACAAGCTTCTTTCATATTCACCATTTATTTCAGGAAAAAATAAACTTGAACCACAGCGTTTCTTCAAAACAAGTCACTTGAAAAACACCACTTTCAGAGAAAATAAAGTCCTTGGTGAAAACACAGTGGGTATCGCACCCCATGCAGATTTGGTTAGCAAATACTGAGTACTTTCCCTTCTCCTGGGTTGTCTTCTTGGGGTTTCACAGTGCTGCAAAACCAAATTGTATAACAGAGTCTTTAACCACTAGTCCCTGTTTCTCTCACAAGGATTTTCAGCCTCAGCTACAGAATCAGCTTTCAGACGTTCAACTCCAATCACCCCCAACTGGCTCTCCCAGCTGCCATTTAACCATTCTCTAGCCTGCAGCTGAGGTGAATTACAAAATCTGGACTGCCCTCCAGCAGTTTGTCCGCATAATTGGGGGAAAAATACCTCCCCTCAAATGCAACACCCTCACATTGGGAATGATTATTAAAGTGTAAGTAAAGTTATGGACAAAACTTTACATATATATTATGTTTATAAAGTATAAACCTAAACTTAAACATTAAAATATAAAAACAATTTTGGAATCGGGAGTTCTTACCTCTTAATCAAACAGCCCTGCTCTCAATCCCATTCTGTGTACAGACTCTTCCTTAGCATTGCGATAAGCACCGCCTCCCTCAAGTGAGGTCACAAACTATACAGAGAGAGACATGATCTCTCCTCCCCCTCTCCTATCTGAAAAGCCTGTTTATAGCCCTGAGCATGCGCAGTTAAGACCTGTCCTGCAGATAAGAGCTGTGGGACAGGTCTTCTCTGCACATACTTGACAGCCTGTCAGTTAGAGGAGGGGGCGTGCCATTAACTCTATACTGCTCATAGCAGGACGCACCTCACTGAATAAATGCATTTGCAGAGGGATATTGAGTTCTGCTGAGTTAAGAGATGAGTCAGGAATTTCTTAATCGATGTATTGCTTGACAGTAGGTAAATAGAGCTTATATACAGGGTTTACTTACACTTTAACTTAAGTTCCAAAATCATTGCATAAAGATTAATTGTACATGGGAGTGTCATCTAAAAATAAACGGCTTTGATTTTTGCTAGTGTTTGCCCTAGACAGATAATGGTTTAAGGCCATTAGGTGCCCCATTAACAAAAATAAGGCTTTTAATTTTTAGGGTAATGTCAGACAGTGTTTAAGTGTTAACTGCATTAAAGCACTTTGCATCTGTGTCATATATGCTAAGCCTTAGGGGAAAAAATGGTATTCAGTTTTAAAGCATTGATACAGACCAAGTACCATAAAACTTCTCGTTTAGACCAGATTGCCACTTTCACTTTAAAGGAGTACTAAAGAATTGTTCTTTTTTTGCAGAATATTCATAGCAATTGTACAAAAAACAAGCACTTGGAGAAGAGCTTTTTAGCTAATCCTAGCCCCTTCCCCTTAGTCAAGGGCTAAGGTCACTAACTGAGCATGCTCCCCCCTCCTGAAACTAATTAAAATTCACTTTCACTTACTTAAGAGAAATTAGAGCAAGACAGTTCTGTGAAAAGCTGCTTAGTAATCTAAATGTTGCACACAAGTAACAGCCTGCACAGAGGTAATGGGCAGAAGGGCTAGCATTAGCCGGTAACTTATGCTGCAAGTGCTTGTTTCTTCATCTATTGCTATGATCGTTTTGCAAAATCAGTAAGCCTAAACCTGTCATTTTAAAGGGATTGATCTTTAGAATCTTGAAAAGGCACTCACAGGTGTCTGTATCACTTCTTCAAAGAAGTTAAGTGCTTGTTTATCCAGGGATTATGATGGCTAAATATATTTACTGACCATGTTATCTTCTCCAGCTCTGCCTCCTTAACAAATGGTTCCCCTATATGACATTTTTTTTTAAGAATCAAAACAAAGCAGGGAATACAAAACTTTGTATTTCCCTTTAACCCGTGTCTGTGGTGCATTTCATAATCAAAGTATCAATTTTGTTTTTGTGGTCTATAAAGAACTCACCGAACAGCAAAAAGAGTTTCAAGCCACTGCTCGGAAATTTGCAAGGGAAGAAATAATACCTGTGGCTGCTCACTATGACAAGACAGGGGAGGTACATTATATTCTACTTTATTATTGTGTTCACTGTTAACTCATCTATTGCGCTGAGTATGACTGACTGTCTTTTCCATTTCAGTATCCTGTACCACTTATTAAAAGGGCTTGGGAGCTTGGTCTAATGAATGGACACATCCCAGAACATTGTGGTGAGGATGTGTTTCTGTCCATAGTATTTGTAGTTAGCCATTTCAGTGCAATTAGCCATTGTCCTTTCTGATTAACCTTTTTTTCCCTTTTTCAAATGATTACTGTACAGGTGGATTAGCCCTTGGAATTTTTGATTCTTGTCTTATTACAGAAGAAATTGCTTATGGTTGCACTGGTGTACAGACAGCTATAGAAGCAAACTCTTTGGGCGTAAGTAAATGTCATACTTTTTTAAGTACTAGTTTCTTCAAGCAACACTGTAAAAACCAACTAAACACATGTGAAAACTGTTTGTGTAGAAATGTCTAACACTGATGGTTTATAGCGGAAATAGTTAAAGCCAAAGGCAACCTCAAAAAGTAAAGCTAATTGAGCTAACTATGGTATTCCAAACTAAAGTCATACCATCAGTCATATACTGACCAGCAGAAAGTCAGCGCCTATGGATGTTCTTCTTATTATGTAATTCTTCATGTGGGAAGATTAATCTTCATTAATATGTGGGGGTAACTAAAGTAATAAATATGCTTTTAAATGAAATAATGTAATTCTTTCTCCAGCAAATGCCAGTCATAATAGCCGGAAATGAGGCCCAGCAAAAGAAGTATTTGGGAAGAATGAGCGAAGAACCATTAATGTGTGTAAGTAAAGTACTTTTAATTCACAATACTAACCACTTCTCTCTCATTTAAGTACCGTATTTTTCGCTCCATAAGACGCGCTTTTTTTCCCCCCCAAAAAAAAGTTGGGGGAAAATGCCCGTGCGTCTTATGGAGCGAATGTTAATTTTTTTCTTCAGCTGCTGCGGGGCACGGGAGAAGGTGGGGTGCCGGTAAGACAGTCCCCCTTCTAGGTGCCCCGCAGAAGCTGAAGAAAATGGATTACTCGTCTCCTCTAAGCGCTCCACCATACTGATGTAAGTCGAATGTGATTCGCTCCTTGGCTGATTTGGGTCTGGTTGCCATGGATTCGGCAGTTGCCAGAAAGACCCGAAACAGCCAAGGAGTGCATCGCATTCAACTTACTTAAGTATGGAGAAATGCTGAGAGCGCATCGCTGGAACGCTGGAGTAAGGGTAGGAGGGGGCAGGAGGGAAGGGAGGGCAGACATGGAGAGGGATGGCGGGAGGGCAGGCAGGGAAAGATGAGGGAGGGCAGGCATGGGAAAGAATGGGAGGATGGATGGCAGTTGGAGGGAAGGATGGGAGAGATGACAGGAGGGCAGGCAAGGGAGGAATGACAGGAGGGGAGGCAGGAGAGAAGTAGTATATTTTATAAAAGGGGAATTAAAGACAGAAATTAAATTAATATACTGTAAAATATACCTGGCACTAGCTGGGAAGTCCTAACTGTCATGGGGAATGGAGCAGCTGCTGTTCCTGTTCCTATAAGTTGCTGTTCCTGCTGACTTTAGCATAATGTAATTATTGTCTTGCTTTATGTACAGGCATACTGTGTTACAGAACCAGGAGCTGGCTCTGATGTGGCTGGGCTGAAGACAAAGGCTGAGAAGAAAGGCAATGAATATATAATTAATGGACAAAAAATGTGGATTACCAATGGCGGAAAGGCTAACTGGTATAATTTAAAGTGAAATTAAGGATTGTAGCATATACAAATAAAATTCAAATTCTTCTGCACACACTCTGCTGCACTGTTCTAACAGTTCTAAAAAAACACAATTGCTCCTTGTGGGCAGCGCAGACTTGGAAAGCTGTTATTTATATGAAATAAACTGTTACTGCAGCACACAAGAAATAACACTGCTGTACAACACTGAACTGAACTCAGTAATTGCCAATAGTTTGTTTTTCTCCTGAGGTGTCCTATATTAAAGATGTAGAAATTCCACCTGAGAGCTCATACATTTGCCAGTACAATGATGGGGATACTTTGACTCCTTTTATACCTCACTTTTAATACAAGAAACAAAATACTTATGCTACATGGAAGTGCTGCTCCCAGTCCTAGGTCTTTAGGCCTCTTTCACACATGAATGTTTTATATATCATATGGATTAACTGTTTGCCTTCATTCAAGTGCATCATATTGTTCTATGGGACTAATAAGTAACACGTTCTCATTATGCACTCTAAACTGGTCCATCACTCACATCCCCAATTCAACTATTATGAACATGGGAGTTGGATGAATTGAATTTAGCTTGTCTTAGATTCTCCTTCTGAGAAAAGAAGGTTTTTTTTTTCAACGCTACCTTCTACCCCCTAAATCTGAATGTGATTCAACTTTACATATATATATAATAAAACACAAGTGTAAAGGTCTTTAACTTAATCCAAGAAAGACCTTTAAGCAAAATATACCACACATATACTTTAGTGTAACAGAGTTCTAATGCAGTTATTCTTATTTTCTTTAGTAGATGGTGGTGTAGAAATGTCAGGTCAGCCTTTTAAATGCAAATATCAGTGTCGGAATGGTCACCCAGGACACTGGGAAAACTACTGGTGGGCCTAGGCCTCAGTGGGTTCTCTTATAGTGTCAAACTACACCATTATGACATATTCCATATAGTTTCTTCCATTTATTGAAACCTGCAGCTCACATAGCAAATCTGAAAAGGTTTGGCGTTTTTGGTGAGATGCTGGCCTGGAAATTATACTGTAATTCCAGTTACCAAACTTCCTTACCAAATGCTGTATCTGCACATTTTAACTATATATTGTTTCTTGTTAAGCTACCTATTCTGTCATTAAACTGCTGAGCTTTAAAGTAAAACTTCAACATTTTATTTTAAAAGTTAGCTGCAGATTATAACCAACTTCTTCCTTGAGACTGAACAGTAATGTCACTTACTAGGAGTGGATATTTTACAACATGATTGGAATATAGTTACATAAAGTGCATTTAAAATCTGAATAAGCAACTACAGCAGGTAGTGCCTTTAATTTCTATTCTAAATTCCAGAGTCTTTGAATATTGTTATTTAAATACCTCTCACTTTCTTTTTGGTATATTTCATAGGTATTTTCTTCTTGCTCGTACTAATCCTGACCCTAAAGCTCCTGCAGGAAAGGCCTTCACTGGCTTTATTGTGGATGCTGATACCCCAGGGATACAGATTGGAAGAAAGGTGATTAAATCGAGAGATCTTTTTACTGTACAGGAAATTTGTAATATGGGCAAAATGGGGACAGACTCCTGATGCAATCATTTTATTTTCAGTATAAAAATAATTGCTGTAATCTTGGTCTTTGGTCAGATTTGACCCTCCAAATGTTCCATAAATATTTTGTCCATTACATCATTATCCTTTAGAATCTGGAATGTAAAAGA
Source organism: Pipa parva (assembly GCA_019650415.1). NCBI lineage: Eukaryota > Metazoa > Chordata > Amphibia > Anura > Pipidae > Pipa > Pipa parva. The sequence goes on from WMED01016295.1 coordinate 8,514, forward strand.
TATTCTTTCCTTTACATAGAAGAGATTGGATAGCTCTGTTGTTAAATGTTATATTTTTAATGAAAGCACTTTTGTTAAAGAACTCTGTTTTCCATAATTTAGCAAATACTTTGATAGTTTTTGTTTGACTGCAGGAACTTGGTTAGGGCCAGTAATGACGAAAACAATACAAAATTCCCACTTAGATTAGCACGGCAGTTATTTGAATCCAACACCTGATTTAATTTAGGATAGGGTTTTAGGCTTACCTACCATAGTCCTCTTGATTCTACAGTTTGCTAATTGCAGCAAAACTACCTCCCACCCCCCCTCCTGGTATCTTAGGTCTGCCACTGTCTTCCTGATTTACTTCAGTGATGTGTAATGTACATGCATAAAAATAACACTTCTGTGCATACTTGCATAGTTGGTGCAGACAAAGAGTAGAAATAGTGGCAGGCCATTATCTCCACAATACAATGAGAAAAGACATGAAGAGCTTTGTTTGGCTTGTGCCGTGGCAGGGGGACCTCCTATTGGCAAGAATAAAACGTGCCCTAAAGTAAAACACCCCTAAATGATATATTTTATTTCCACTTTAAGTATATTTACATTTTTAGAGTATTTTACATATACAAAGTTACTAATATATTTGTTTCATGTGTTTTAATCCTGATTTTGGAGGTAATTCAGGAAAGAGTGGTTACCTTGCGATGCTTCTCATCAGTTCGCAGAGACGGGTACGTGCTCTTTCCTGAATTATCCCCTTAGTCTTTAAGAACCAGTGACACCAGAACAAAATTGCTATTTGCCATTTTCAAACAAAAGAATCCAAATTAATATAAATCAGGATTTCAACTTTAATAATGCAATTTTTATCACTGGGGCTCATGTACAGTGGCAGTTCCTTTATTTGTAGAAAAATCTCTGTTTACGGTGGTTTCATTTTGAAAAGGGAAGGTATTTTACAGTGACCAGTGTCGGGGTAAAATCACTAATGTACTGCAACGACAAATGCCTCACATGTAAATTGCACATACCAGTAATGGCCAGCGACTATCACTATTGTAGGTACCATTGTAAACTTTTTATATCGATTTAATTTTAAACAATGATGCAGATTTTTGTAACTGCTTTTCTATTGTCCACAAGCCTGTACTATGTATACTACCACGTCAATTCAAAATGTATGTATGAATGTACTTATTATTTTAATGTATTAATGGTGATTTTAAGGGTATGAAAAGTTTGGATAAAAACATTTATATTTGACATGTATACATATAGAAGCCAACTTAAACATTAAAATGTAAAAATGATTTTGGGATCAGTAGTATTTGCCTCTTGTTTAAACAGCCCTGCCCCCTCCTATTTTGTGTACAGACTCTTCCTGTGCAGTGCACAATAAGCCCTGCCCCCCAAGTGACATCACTCACTATACAGAGACAATACAATAGCCCATACTATCAATGCCTCTTACAGAAATGCTTTATTCTAGGTATTAATACAGTGTATAGTCAACCTGTCCAGAATTGCACACAACATAACCATTTTACAAACTCATGTTTCTTCCTTGGGTGTTGGTTAGTATTTTTAGTTAAAATGAAGACTACATATTCCTGTGATTTGTGAAACCTACACTAGACATGCATCCCTTTTGCATTCTTCATTCTTTTCCACTTCTTGCAATGCTGGTTTAAGATTGGTGTTTAGTAGTTTGTATTATTAGAAGCATAAAGAAAAACTTATTTAAAAAATACGTTATTTATAACAATCTTCAATAACTCTTTCTGATTTGGAATACAGGAAATGAACATGGGTCAACGCTGTTCGGATACAAGAGGAATAGTATTTGAAGATGTAAAAGTTCCTGTTGAAAATGTCCTAATTGGTGAAGGAGCTGGTTTCAAAATTGCAATGGGAGCTTTTGATAAAACCAGACCTCCAGTAAGATAACTAGTCTTTGTACCTATTCTTTAAATGTAGTTTAAAACGACATTTGTTAATTGTTATTTTCTTGCTCAACTCCAAAAAAGGTGGCTGCTGGTGCTGTTGGATTAGCGCAGAGAGCCTTGGATGAAGCCACAAAGTATGCATTGGAAAGAAAGACATTTGGCAAGTTAATTGCTGAGGTATGTATTTTTTCAGACATACAAACTTGTATATGTTACATGTGTTGTAAATGTTAGAATTAGTTAAGTTATATGTTGACAATGCATTTGGTAATTTTTTTTTTTTCAGGGTTTGAGTTTGATTATACTGTACTATTATTTCTAGGTTTTCATCTTGGTTCAATTGTCTTAAACTAGTATGATTTTGTATTAAAGATTTACCCCAACCATTTTTCAGTCTCTCTTTAAAGGGGAACTACAGTCAAATTCCACCTTTCATATGCAGTACTATACCTTTAGTGAGAGGTGTTTCTCCCCAGTAGTTGTTTCATGTGCCACAGAATGATTGAGTAGGCAGCATTGATAAACTCCTGCACTAGGAAATGTGTGTGTGTGTGTGTGACATGTACTGGCCAGTTTTCTATGAAAAGGTATCCTCCCCAAACATTTTTGCCCTACTTACTACTTAACGCTTGAGCACAAGTCAGCTTTCCCTCTTTAATCTCCTGCATTCCAACTTAATATATGCAACTAAAAGGTCAGCACACTGCTTAACCAATAGCAGTCAGGCAGCTTTTTCTTCTCATGTTGCCTAACTAGCAGAAGAGAAAGAGGGGGCGGAAAATTTCAGCTCTCAGGGAAACAAACGGCAAGTATTATTTCTTCCGTAAACCTTTTTTAGTTTTATATGTATGTGTGCAATTATATTGGCACTTTAGTGCCCCTTTAAATACATCTACAATAAACTTTTTTTTAAAATTAGGCTTTAATCAATTCCTTAACCAAAATGTTACTCCATATTATTTATTTTAGCATCAAGCTGTTTCATTCATGCTGGCAGAGATGGCAATGAAAGTCGAATTAGCCCGGTTGGCATATCAAAGGGCAGCTTGGGAGGTTGATTCTGGAAGAAAAAACACCTACTATGCCTCAATTGCTAAAGCCTTTGCTGGAGACATTGCAAACCAGGTGGCATCTGATGCTGTTCAAGTGTTTGGAGGCAATGGATTTAACAGTGACTATCCTGCAGAAAAGCTAATGAGGGATGCTAAAATATACCAGGTATGAACATCAAACAGTCTTAGGTTACAAGACACATAGAACAATGTAAACAATCCTCTATATATTAAAATATACTTGTGTGTAGTTATTTGACAATGCGCCAATGTAATTATACTGGCATTGTGATATTAATGAAAATACTTAGCAGGTCCTTTGTGTTTAAAGGGGAACTATAGTCAGATTACATCTTTACATGTGCAGTACTATATCTTAGTGAAAAGCATTTCTTCCCAGTAGATGTTTTATCTGAAGCAGGATGATTTATTACACAGCACTGAAAAACTCCCACACCAGGAAATGTGTGTGTGTGAGTGTGTGTGTGACGTGTACTGGTCAGTATTCCATGAAAGGGTACACTCCCCTGGACATTTTTGTCTAATGCGTAATGTAACGTCTGTGCACAAGTTAGCTTTCCTCTATAATTTCCTGCAATCCAGGAATGTAAGCAAGCATGGTTGATGAGACCAATAGGTCAGCACACTGCTTAACCAATAGCAGTCAGGCAGCTTTTTCTTCTCTTGTTTAGAAGTTATATCACACACATTTCCTGGTATGGGATTTTCTATGGCTGTGTAATGAATCATCCTGCTTCACATGAAACATCTACTGGGGAGAAACACTTCTCACTAAGGTATAGTACTGCATATGAAAAGATGTAATCTGACCATAGTTCTCCATTAAGCACTGCTCAAGAACATGCATCATCAAAATAATCCATGCAGAGAGCAAATTGGGTCGCAGGTTTGGGGGAAGGCAATATGTTTATTGAAATGGATCTGCTGTCTCACCTGTTACCTAGTACAGGTCTGCAACATTTACTTAGCAAGCTTTAGTTCTTCTTTAAAGTGTTCCTAAGACCAGGGGTGATTCTTGATAGGGTTTATTGGCTCCAGTGCTGCCTCCTGCTGTCACTAGAAAGATGATTTGTCACCTAGTATTAACGATCTTTATTCTTCATTTAACTGCCCTTTACAAAAACCTAATCATATTATTTAAATGTAATTTGGAAACATGACTAAGCTACATTTTTCTTTTAAAAAAACAAACAACTGATTAACATTTGTTAAATATTTTACCATATTTTATAGATCTATGAAGGTACAGCACAAATCCAAAGACTCATCATTGCCCGTGAGCATATTGGGAAGTATAAAGAATAAAAATATCCATCTTGTGTTCAACAACCATTTAGTCATAAGGACTATGAATAATCAGATCATTTTTGCAGTGCTTAATTGTAAGACTTAATAAACTGATTTATTTTCTGGGTTTTTTATGAAACAGCAGTTTTACATGCAGAGTGTCCTTATCTCAGACATCAGCAGAATGTATATTCTTTAAAAAGTATGGATGTGCTTACAGCTGTAGAAGACTCATATTTTATATCCAATTTCTACATAATGATGACCTCAGAAATGAATTTCTGATAACCCAATAAAAAGACTTTTTTGACACTGCTAATCCTTGACCACAGTCAATGCAGACTTCTTAGTTATGACATGAGATGTAATTTCTATTGACTTGAACTGTTAACAGCATTAATAAAATGAATATTTTTAAGTAATTTTATTTTCAACATGTTCAAAGTAAGAATTATGAATTCAAGTACAAGAAAAATTGGTTAAGTATCTGTTTCTAAAAAAGTATTTTTCATATTATGTTTGATATATTAAGCCGTCATAGAGTGTGATATA
>WMED01016296.1:1745-13358 GCA_019650415.1 Pipa parva
CCCCCCCCCCCCCCCCCCAGCATCATATGGTACCCTGCCTACCCCTAGGCCTGGCCCTGGAAAATCCTAATGCAAGTGTCTTTCCTGTTTGCAATCTTTTTTGAGACTGAGATGAAAAAAACTTACCTTTGACTCTCATGCAAAAGATTCACAGTTTCATGCAATTTATATGACTGCTTTAACTGCTGCTGTAAAGACTCCACCTGAAGGCTCAGCTTCTCATACTTCTGCCACAGATTATCTAAAATTTTTTACAAATATGTTAGTTACTTTACCCCAGCCTTCAGCACTAGTCTGCTAAAGAAATGATTTGGAAAGAAATAATACTTGCTGTTTGTTTCACTATTTAGAACTAAAGAAAGCTGACAGTTTTTCCTCCCCTGCTCCTTTGTCTCTTGCAAGTTAGGCAAGACAAGAAGAAAAGGCTGCTTGACTGCTATTGGTTAAGCAGTGTGCTGACCTTTTGGCCACATAAATTAAGTTGGAATGCAGAAGATTACATAGGGAAAGCTAACTTGTGCGCAGGCATTAAGTAGTAAGTAGGGCAAAAAATGTCCGGGGGAGGGTACCTTTTCATGGAAAACTGACTAGTACATGTCACACACACACACACACATTTCCTGGTGCAGGAGTTTATTAGTGTTGCCTAATCGGTCATTCTGCATCACATGAAACAACTACTGGGGAGAGACACTTCTCACTAAGGTATAGTACTGCATATGTAAAGATGTAATCTGACTATAGTTCCCCTTTAAACTTTTGGGCTATACCATTCTTTAATGTGGGGGCATTTTAGATATGCAAACATCTCAAAGATGTCAAATAACTGCAAGAAAGAAAACTAAGGATTGGGCATGACAGATGTACACAGTATATATAGGTATTCTCCTCTGAACATAAAGATACATTTCTGTTTCTAAATGATCACCATTACAATTCATGAAAGAATGACAAAACTGAAATTTATTAAATCTATACATTAAAAAAGATAGACATGTCATTAATATCTGTAAAATTAAAAAGTTAAAAGGATGTACTAATTTTTGCAACCTTTGATTTAAAAAGAACAGTAACACCAAAACAAAAATGTGTATCATCTAAAGCACCACAGAATACAGAGGAACTGGGTGAGGCCTATTTAACAACATGGCTGCTATCAGTAAAGGTAAGGACTGAAAGCAATACAATTTATGGATCCAACTTCCAAGATAACATTTTTACAAATGTTGCATTTAAATAACTGCTATGCCAATCCAAATTGGAGTTTCTACTTCTGGGGTGTTACTGGCCCTTTAAGCAAATAAGTAAGAATGTAATCAATTATTGTTAAGTATTGTACTGACCCTTCCTAGAATGGGGTTCATGACATATTGTCACATCTATTCTGTTCCTTTCCCAATGTATAAAGTCCTTGACCAGCTTGATGGCTCATGGGAAGTGCATTTGAGGTACCTTCAGAATGTTGCATTGGCTTTGGAAGAATGTTTGGGGTCATTGTCATGCTGAAAAAGTGCTTGAAAGGATGTGGAAAGAGGGCGGTGCCTTCTCTTTCCTGATTTTGCAGTGCATTTGGGAATTCATGATTCCATATATTAAGTACTGTATCCCTCCCTCCAACACACACATCTTTGGCAATTATGACTAAATTTACCACTGCTTTAGTTCACTGTGGGTAACATGAACCAGATTATGGATTCAGAAATAACTTCATCTTGATCATTATGAGCCCTGGCAAAAGCTTAGTAGATATTCTTGTGTTTTGGCTTCAGAAATGACTGAACAACAGTGTATACGCCGCACATAAAAACACCAGTGTGAACCTAGCCTTAAGCACTTGAAGGAAAAAAGTATTGGTGTATTTATGTAAAGTGCTTATTACATACTTATTTGTGCAAGTACCTTGGGATACTGAAGGAAGTCCTGCTTCACTGGCAAATGCCATTTTGTTTTCCAGTTTTGAGAGTTTTGACTGTAAAATGTTATTTTCCTCCATGACTTTATGCAATTTTTGCTTCATTAAATCCTAAAATAAATAAAAAATAAACAAATGGATTTACATAAATTTCAGTACAACACGAACAAGGAGGGCATGTCTGCAACGTTACTTTCCAGCTTTGAGACCTAAGTTTGGTCTCTGAGTGCAGGGTAGGCAACCTGGTGGGTACAAGGGGTAATACTCTAGGGTACGGCTCCAGTTAAGTAAACCATGAGAGCCCTGCCAGCCAGTTACTTGTATATCCTTGGGGAGTGGCTCAGCAGACAAACAACTCCATGGTGCAGAATTGAATAGGGGGGACGCGGCATGGCTTAGCCTACCTGATTGTTGTAGGATAATTTAAACTAATAATCTGGTTGCAGCCAGCGAATCAGGAGTGGGGGCGAGCCGGGCATTCTCACTGTTCTAGTAACTATCTGTCGCTGATTGTTAGCTGTTCATAATGTGGTCTTATATTTTAATAGGAAAAGGTGGCATAAACAGAATCCTCCTATCTCTCCTTCTCGTTCACATTAAGCTTCCTTTATCAGGCTCTTCTGATACTACCCAGGCTCATGATTCAAGCATGTCTATAGCTCCTGCATGTCTCTAGCTCAGTAAGCTAGTGTTTCCATAAGTCCAGCCTGGCACCCAGTGCATTCACAGTTAACTGAATGTACTAATGTTAGTTAGCTAGTGCTAGTAGGATCGTTTCTATTACTCTAGTAAAATAACACTGAAAACCTGCTTCCAGCAATAACAGTGCAAGCGGTTTCACCAGGGGATCACCACAGCTTTCCACTACATTATACAGTATTCTGAACATCCTAGTCAAAAAGTGCACAATGGAGATTAACATTAACAATTCTTTTCTCCCTTATAAATGCATGGAGGGAAAACTTTATAACCACGCTGTCCTCAGGAATAAATAATGCACTCTGTTATGGTGACACCATCCCTAAATGAAACAATATAAATAATTTAAGGGGAAATATATCATTTGGTGCTGATTCCAGGTCTAAATCTGAATGTATTTCTAAGAGGCCACCTTAACAAGGTTAATAGAAAGAAAAAATATAGACCATAAGGGCATCATATATTCATTATTAGGCCCCACATCCTTATTCTACTGGGCGTGTCTTCCAACTTACTACAAACCCTCCTTATGCAGTCAGTTCCTCTTGTCTCATGGGGCAGTTTATAGTTAAGGAGGTTTATGTGATTTCTAGTGTTCAATTTCAACATCTTGAAAATACAAGAAGGCAATAACAGTAAAAAAAAATTACATTTAATTGATACTCCTATACACAGTTTTCCTATTTGATGAGGAAAATTCCAGTCTAAAACCAAACACTAGACAGACCTTCTACAAATCCACCAAAGCAGTATTGGTATAGTGCACACAATCCAGGCATCTGTTGCACCACTCTATGCAAATGAAGAAAAACATACCATGGTATCAAATTCACTCTCCTGTCCAGGGACAGTCCTCAATCCTGCTGCTCTAGGCTGGTTGCGTAAAAGATAACTTGAAAGCAATTCCCGTGCTGGCACTAAAGGGTAGAAGGACACTGCATTCTTTAATCAGATTTCATTATAGCATGGTATGAACTTGCAAAGCATTGACAAAATGGGGAGTTAAATGTTCAGCACATCAGAGAAAGGGCTATGTGGTGGACAGGACACATGGGAGGAAGGTGAACACACCTACACAGCACTAACATGCAGGTATCTACATTGGAGAACTGTGCTTCTCTGAGTACTAGAATGGATGGAATATTTTTCTATTTAACCATGATTCCAAAATCTTAGTTTGTGCAAATAAATGAAAAAAGAAAAAAACTACTGTTTTCTAATGTATTTTGGTTATACGGTTTGTTTACCTTTTACTGGATAGTTAAGCATCTACTGCATCTCTTCAATAAACCTTAAATTAAAATTGTAAAGTTGCTAGTTTAAAAGAAATATGGTTGTGGAAATGTTATTACCCAAAAATCGACTATTCTGAAGTAGTGATCCCGAACCATTCCAGTAATGGTCTACTAGGTCCAGCAGTTTCTGCAGGATGTCAGTTATGGAACCCACCTCAGAAGCTGAGGGACTATCTTGCTCCTGACTTCTGTCACCACCCACAAGATTGTCTGTCTGTGGAAATATAAATAAACCAATGAGAACAAAATTAGGTCTTAAATGTTATTGAAAATCTAGTATTTTGTACATCTATTTTGATGGAGACCATTTACAATAGATAATTCCCTTATCAGACATGTCTTATTGTAAAGTGACCTTCTATATTTGCTCACAGGCAAAATAAACCATCCTCTTGATTTATCACAGTCCATCAAAATATGGGAATAAAGGAGATCAAGCTCCTGTCCGCACATTTTTTCTTTGGTCAAGTCAGTTTTCCAGCTATCCAATGGGCAACTAATTTCACTGAAGTCTATGAACATATTTACATGAGCTTCATCACATGCTATTCACCCCATGAAATGTCTCAAATTGACTAAATGAATGCAGGATTAGACAACCTCAGTACTAGTGTCAGATGCCTATGTTATGCATTGCGAAATATATCACAAAGTGTTCTCAAATGATGATGTCAAAAATGTTGCAAGTAAGAGTAGGTAAGAATGAAATCAAATCAAAACTTACAAGTTTGTCTGTATAAGAAATGGATGATTTAGAAGGTAATAAACTGTTTAGACTGCTGGATCTTTTTATTGCAATCGGTAGATTGTCCATATTCTCAAAAGATAATCTAGAGACTTTTTCAGGGCAGTGAGTCTTTCTGTAATCTCTGTATTCGGAGTTGGTTATCATTTTAGCAGTAGACTGGAAAGACTGTCCGAGCATAGGCTTTGATGGCAAAGTGTAGGTCCTTGAGACATCAGTCAATCCTTTCCTCAAGCCAGACAAATGATTTGAAGATAAGGATGGGTCATACAAATGGGTGGATGCATACAAGTCTGGAAATAAGCAAATCCACAATTAATGGAAGCCACAGAAAATCCTAAATGCTATATACAAAATTAGATTTTTACTAACACAAAACTAGGACATATATCCATATTGCCTAATTACTTTGTAAATGTGAATTGGACATTCTTTGGCAGACAGTTTAACTTTAACAAATATAGCTTTATTTGTAAAATTAAGAACTCACCTGAACTAGCTTTTAAGATTCTCTCACTGCTGGAACCGTCCTTATCACCGTAAGAAAATTTAGAAAAATATTTCCTGTTCTCTGTATTCCTTTCAGTGCATTCTAGATCACTAAACCCAGGCTTTCCAGGATCACTGCTGCCCACGTATTCTGAATTATGAGGCACTGATGCGTAAGAGGTGTTCTTAAAGCTGCGCAGGCCATAATCTTTTAAAAGAAATGATCCCCCACCTTTACTCATATTGCTATAAAGAGGTTTTCTCATTGAAGTGGTGTCATGGATATTCTCAATGGATTTTTCAGAAATGTCCTTTTTTGATGTGAAATCTGTAAAGTCATTGTCTGCAAATTTCACATGGTACCCTTCTTTAGATCGTGCTGAAGAATCTTTGTATGGAGACCGAAGGGATGAACGAGTTGGCGATGGTAATAGTTGATATTCTGTGTAAACAAACACAAAAAAGGTTTCATTTGCTTTGCTGTAGATTTTATATTTCCTTAAACACCATAAACTTTTTCCTATCCTGTGTCCCCTAGAGGGGGACATTCCAAAAATTCTGTTCCAATCCTTGGTCCCTTGGCAGGGGACATCACTATTACAAACGTGTGAGTGTGGTCGAAGTAATGAAGCGAGTGCTGCTAATTTCTTTGATAAAATTCACTGATATTGCATGAAACGTCTAATTTCATGTTTTTCGCCAAAAATATTAGGATTTCAATGAGCGGAACAGGAAATTTAATTGGATAGGAAAAGGTTAAACAGAGTTTTAATCATTTTATTTCTTTACATCATCCCAAAAAGAATAAATAAACACAGCTTAGTAAATCTGCAATAATTCACTGAAACCTATACCATATTATATAATATTCTACAAGTGATTCATTTTGAATGAATCACTCAAAAACAGCTCTTTGTATGGGACAGCTGATTAAAGCAATCAATAATTAAACTCAAGCATTGCACATTGTACCTCCACTAACAGCAATTGTTTTGAGTAATAATCACTGCATTTACCTCTAGTATATGGACAGCTTGAGGGTTTAGATAAAGTGTTATAAGGGGGTTATTCACTAAGGTGTGAATTTGACTGTCAAATTCTCAAACAGTGAATTCCCATAGCAAATCCACAACCGCAACAACTTCCCCATTGTAAAGTTGCGACCGGGACAATTTTTTTTAAAGTTGTGACTGCGACAATTTTCCGCAGTAAAGTCATGACTACGACAATATTCTCATTATAAAGACGCGACAGTAGCAGACTGTTGCGACTGTCTTTAGCTGGCGAATTCACACCTATACACAACAATTCGTACTTTAGTGAATAACCCCCTTAGAATCTGAGCAAGAGAGACATAGCAGTCAGGTAAGATCATAAATAATACTAAAAATACTCTAGCTCTCTAATGAATTGCATTGGCAATAATGAAAAATAACCCGGCATAAGCACCTCACTCAAATGTAAATATTTCCCTAACTTGTACAGTGTGTACAGTTTCCTTTTGTTATGACAACCTCTTTTTCACCATTTATAGCTGATTTTTACTCCTCCCAGTTTGTACTCCAAAAGGTTTGAGAGTGAGGATGCCTGATGTGAGCAGAAAAATACTTATCTATGATTTCACCTTAATTACTTCTATACAAAGTTCAGGGTTTTTGTAACAGGGTATTTACCAAGTGGCACAGTCCATTGATTTCTAGATTTCCATCAGCTTTCTAGCTTTAAGAAATCTATTGTATATGGGTATAAAAAAGCTCCTCTACTTAGGTTCCTTTCCAAAACATATCGGCCTTCTATAAACCTTTTTTACAGACTGTTCCAAAGTCCACCTATCCTCCACTTTACATTGTTTGTCCTTCCTGACTTTAAAGAGAACTATAGTCAGTCTACATCTTTATATATACACACATTACTATATATTAGTGACAAGCATTTTGCCCGAGTAGATGTTTCGTCTGAAGCAGAATGATTGATTAGGCAGCACTGATAAACTCCTGCACCAGTAAATGTATGCGACATAACTGCTAAACAAGAAAAGAAAAAGCTGACTGACTGCTATAGGTTAAGCAGTGTGCTGACCTTTTGGCCTCATCAAACAAGCTTGTTTACATTCCTGGAATGCAGGAGATTAACTTGTGTGCAGGCTAGGGGTGGGCGATATTGCAAAAAAATGAGATATCGAATTTTTTAAATTACCCCAATAACGATAATGGACGATTATAGAGTATAGACTAACATCCTATTCAACGCCTCATCCTCTTCAGCGTGCGCCTCATCCTCTGCCGCCTCCCAGAAGTCTGTGCAGGGTGTCCTGCACGCTTCAGTTCAGCGTGCGCCTCATCCTCTGCCGCCTCCCGGAAGTCTGTGCAGGGTGTCCTGCACGCTTCAGTTCAGCGTGCGACCCATCCTCTGCGCACGAGCGCACGATATTGCCATCTGTCAGTATCGTTAAACCCCGGTGTGCGATATTATCATAAATAATACATATCGCACACCCCTAGTGCAGGCGTTATATTACACATTAGGCAAAAATGCCTGGGGGAGGGTACCTTTTCATGGAAAACTGGCAGTACATGACACACACATATTTCCTGTTGCAGGAGTTTATCAGTGCTGCCTACTCAATCATTCTATTTCACATGAAACAACTACTGGCGAGAAATACTTTCTCACCAAGATATAGTACTGCATATGTAAAAATGTAATTTGACTATAGTTGCCCTTTAAAAACAACAAGGTACGTCCTCCCCAAACAAGGAGTTCCTACAAGTGCTGCTTATATAATTAACTGCTGAAATATATTTTTAAAACATTCTATAAAGAACAATAATAATACCAGCACCTTCTTCGACGTCATTCTGTTCTTGTTCATAAACTGGAATTTCATGAAGCTGTAAAAGTAAAAAGAAAAAACTTTAATCAAAAGAGATTTAGTATTCACTTTTACTAGATCTTTACTAGACTTTGTAACCTTTTGGCTCCTAGCTTTGTTTATACTGAACCAGAGCAACTTCCCTTATGATTTTTTACTACACAGTTTGGCCAATATATCTTGGGCATTTAGCTCTGTATAAAAAAATACTTGTTTGTGACTCCAGCACATCCAAACTATTTTTTATAGCTCCTTTTTCTCTCTGTGTCTCCTAAGGGACATAGAACCATGGAATAAAGCTCCCTCCCACTTGGAGGCAGGACACCAAAAGACAAAAGGCTCCTCCCATTACACTTTAAGCCTCCCCCACACCCCAACACACACACAGACGGGGAAAGGCAACCCAGTCTGATACCAAAAGCAACTTCCTCAAAAAGTAAAAATAAAAATGAGGAAGGGTTACTTTGTGTTCTCCAGGAGACCTGGAGAGAAAAAGATTTAAAAGGGGAGGGGGGGGGGGGGGGGGGGGGGGGGGGGGGAAAGAGTACAAAATCTCTTTTCTCTTAGATCTCCTGGTGGACATAGAACAATGGGTACATCCCAAAGTAGTCCCAAAATTAAGGTAGGGTAAAAAATTAAATATATTACACAGCTTTCTCCTACTACAGAGGAGCAACAGCTACGTATAATACTTTCCTCCCGAAACTTGCCTGCTGAGAGGCAAAAAGATCCAATTGATAAAACTTAATAAATGTGGAAGGAAATGTCCATGTATCTGCCCTGCACAATTGGTCCAGAGAACTATGATGCCTCACTGCTAAAGAGAAGCCGACTGCTGACCGGGAAATTTTATCTTTTGATCAACAAGCTCTATGTATTACCTCCTTTAACCATTGTGCGATTGTCTCCTTGGAAACTGGATTTCCCAGTTTTGCACCTTCAGTAAATACAAAAAGAGAATTCAACCATCTGAATTCTTCAGTATGATCTAAATAAATCCTTAAAGCTCTTACCCCATCCATGGTATGAAGCCTCTCCTAGGATTAAGACAAAGAAACTATAAAATTATATCTTGATTAACATGAAAAGAAGAAACAACTTTTAGAAAAAAGGTGTGAATTGTGCAGAGCACCCCCTTATGCAAATGAAAGGATATTAATCATGCTAACGCAGCAATTTCTGGCACTCTTTGTGACAAAGTAATAGCTACTAAACAAGCAACCTATTTAGTCTTATTGACTAAAGGATGAATTCAACTCACTACAATTCAAGTAGCATTGCCAAAATAGATGCAAATTCACTTATTAGTATTGACTAAGTGGCGAATACACTTGCCAAACAGATAGAAAGAGGCGATTGCTGTCACATGTGTAGTGTGGCATAGTCGGTTGGATAGAAGTAGGATGAGAAGTCACACGGAGTGAGGAGAATTCAACAAGTGAAGGACAGCGACGTCCGTCTCATCATATCCCACTAACTGTATTCTGTAAATATTCTATTTTTACAGTGAAGAAAACAATTATTTGATCCCTTGCTGATTTTGCTTAAATCTAAGCCTTTCTGTAATAATTGCAGTAACCGAAGTGTAAAACTGAAAAAAAAAAAAAATCAAGCTTAAATGTATCACACCAATTCCAATACAGCCTCTGTAGTCTAAGATAGGCAGATGATGATTATACTGCCTTGCGAGCCCTCATCATTGTTTTAGTGACCGCTTATGAAAATCCCTTTCCTGGTAAAACAGTTAAGTCCAACCTACGACCCACGATGCAGTGCTATCTGGCCCGCAGTCCCAATTCCGAATTGTTGTGTAGAAGTGTGAATTTTCCAGCTAAAGATAGTTGCAATAAACTGCTACTGTCACAGTTGCATCTTTATAATGAGAATATTGTTTCCTCTTACTATGGGGAAATTGTCCCAGTGGCAACTTTAAAATTTGTCACAGTTGCAGCTTTACAAGTTGCAACTTTCAGACAGCCCATGACACACGTGTCGCAAATTTATATGGCCCCCCCAAACCGAAAAAGGTTGGGCATCACTGTGGTAAAGTGAAGGACTCAATATCCATGCCGACAAAGAGAGATGCTGGGTTTGGATGAAGGGGTGGCCCTTGAGTTAATAGATCCTGACTTAGTGGTAGAGTCCTTGGGGGGACTATTGTCATGGCCTGAAAGTCTGTGAACCAGGCATTTTGGATCATTATGGTTTTTACCCTCTCTCTTGATTTTTTAAAGCACCCTAGGAAACATTGGTAGCGGAGTAAATGTTTATGCTAGAAAATTCCACTGGACACTCATAGCATCTGCTGCCAGGGCCCTGGGATCTCTTGCCCTTGAAAAAAGCCTTGGTAGTTGGATATTGAACTGAGATGCAAATATACCCACTTCTGGAAGACACTACAACAGTTTCCATTCCCCTGGACTGACTGTTTGACGTCAGATCCACCTCCCTATTCAGTACACCTGGGATATAATTTGCTGATAAGCATACTATATTTCTTTCTGCCCAGTGGCAAATTAGATTTGCTTCGGCCATTGCTGCTGCACTCCGAGTCCCCTTTGAAGCTTGACATAGGCTACTGCCGTGACATTGTCTGACTGAATCTTTACTGATAGGCCACCTACCAGCGGAGTCCAGCTATCTAGTGCAAACGAATCACCCTCAAAATATATTTAAAGGAAGAAGAAACTCTTCTGGGGACAAAATTCCCAGAAATTGATGATTTTTGAATACTGCTCCCCAACCTACTACTGAAGCATCTGTTGATATCAGTTGCCACTGAAATGATTAAGCAGGCTTTACAGCTTACCTTTACAAGCCTATTCTGCCAACAATAGACTTTGGGCTTCCCACTTTTTATAAAGATAACAAACAAGGCACAGGCTGTGGGCTTAGGTGGATAATATAGACCAAAGTCTTATATCATAAAAAATAAATTCCTTCCAAAGTAAGAAGCAGGTGGGAAGGAATTTTTCCCTAATATGAGGATAATTGGCTCTTGCCTCATGGGTTATTTTGCCTTCCTCTGGATCAAAAGTGGAGGAAAATAGGCTGAATTGGATGGACTTGTCTTTTCTCAGTCTTATAACCTCTGTTACTATGTTAAGGAGGGCTCAGAACTTTTACCTGCTCTGTCCCCTGCCATACCCTAGGTCAGTGGTTCTCAAACTTTTTCTATCATTTCCCACCTGAGAAGAAGGGGAATTTCCGAGCCCCACTTGCCCCATATCTCCCCAACAATATGGTAATAAAATACACATGGAAGTTTTCAATTTTCTAAGTTATTTGAACATCAGCTGTCTTTTCACTAACCTCCCCCTGTTGGTGCGGTTCCTGTCTCCTTTGAGTCGCTTCCGCTACTGCTGTCTCAGTGGAAAAGTGCCGGTGTTCTATCTGGCCCCAGGCTTTTTCTCTCCTCCTGCTCTGTCGCCTCCTGTAACATCCTGTGAGCTCTAGGTGTCTGTGCACATATGTCTGGGTTCGGGCAGGCCGCAAGTAAAGTTGCTGTGCGGATCTACCATATTTGCCAGCGTTTAAGACAACTGGACGTATAAGATGACCCCCAACTTTTCCAGTTAAAATATAGAGTTTGGGATATACT
>WMED01016297.1:0-13358 GCA_019650415.1 Pipa parva
ATGCCTAATACAGATCCCAGCAAAGTTAGCAAAAAAAGAAAAAAAAACCCTCAAAAAAAGACAGCTTCTGTGTGAGAAGTGTTTGTACAGCACTCGGCTGCTTAATGCAGCTACAGGAGCTGTCTGAAGTTCTGTGAAACACAGACCATGCACTGTAGTTTAAAAATGTGCAAAACTACAGATTAAAAAATCGATTTATCTAAACAAGATGTGTCTATAAAACACACTTGCAATTATCTAAAAGCTAAGTAGCAGTGAATCGCTTCTCCCACAAAACTGGCAGCAGCAGCAGCACAGCAATCCTTGTCTCTGAAAATCACAGCCAAGAATGACGAAAATCAAAATGGCTGCCGAATTTATAGTCCTGTGACATCACTGAAGCCTGAAGGTTTCTGATTTGCTTGAGACCGTCACATGTCATTCCCTGATGCTGTCCACCAATAACCAACGCTCCAGCCTGATGTCACATGATGTAAATGGCGCGATTTTTGAAAAATAACAGTGATTCGGGTATCCGAATTTGCATAAACTTCGGATTCATGACGAATCGAAGTTTTACAGAAATTCGTAACGAATCACGCTTCGGCTGAATCGATTCGGCCAAGTGAAGAGGGAATAGAGAAAGGGACTTAAAACACAGCCTTGAGGCACTTTAGTGTTGAGACTGATCATGAAGGAGACAGAGCTGTTTAATCTCATGACCTGATTCCTATTAGTCAGGAAGTCAAGGATCCAGTTCCGCATGAAGCAGTCAATACCAAGATGTTCCAGTTTCATTATAAGCCTAGGTGGTATGACCATATTGAATGCAGAGCTAAAGTCTATGAACAACATCCTGACATGAGAGTCTCTTTCCTCAAAGTGCATTAGAGCTGTGTGCAGGGTTGTAGAAATGGCATCTTCTGTGGATCTGTTTCTACAATAAGAAAATTGGAAGGGGTTCATGGAGGCTGATATGGTAGACTTTAGATGGTGAAGTATTAGCCTCTCCAGACACTTTGCGACTACAGTAGAGAGATAAGAGCAATTGGTCTGAAGTCATTAGGTTCCCGAGCAGAAGTGGGATTTGGGGACTGGGATAATAAATGCCGACTTGAGGATGGAAGCAACAATGCAATATTTAAGGGATAGGTTGAAGATATCAGTAAGGACATCTGCCAGTGGAACTGAAGATGCTTTAAGAACCCTACCAGGCATGCTGTCAGGACCGGCAGCCTTCTTAGCATTGACCCTGTTGAGGAATTCCTGCACGTCAGAGCTCGATAGTATGAGAAGAAGAACATAGTTTGAGGGGCAGGTTTTGAGGGGTGGTAGATTGTTCAGCTGATTGAAGCAAGATTAAAAGAGGTTTAGTTCATCCACTTGAATATCAGAGGAAGGAGGAGAGGGGGGAGGGTTATAGTTGGTGAGATCCCGGATGCCTTGCCACATACATATAGGGTTGGCATAGCTGAAGTGTTCCTCTACTTCCGCTTTGTAGGAGTGCTTAGCTTCAGAGATGCCCTTTCTCACATCATTTTTGACTGATTTATAGGCCATTTTGTCACCCACTCTGAAGGCATTATCCCTTTCTTTGAGCAAAATCCTGACATGTTTGTTCATCCAGGGCTTTAGAGTCGCGAAGACGCGGATGGACTTCTGGGATGTCACTTCGCTAATGCACTCAGTGATGTTTTTGAAGACTGATTTGGTGTATTTATTGATGTTGATGGATGAACCGGAGGTAGCTGTGGGGGCAAATGATTTCCAGTCAGTCTGGTGGAATCTCTGCTGAAGGGTAGAGACTGCATCTTTGCTCCAAATCTTTATCTGCTTTGTTGTGGGTTTGATTCTTTTTATATTTGGAGTATATTTAGGAAGGAGAAATATGGAAAGGTGATCGGATAGATTCAGGTTGGAGAGGGGTGTGGCTATGTAAGCATCAGGGACATTGGTGTATACAAGGTCTATGACAGTGATGGTGAACCTATGGCACGTGTGCCAAAAAGGGCACGCAGAGCCCTCTCTGTTGGCGCACAAGCCGCTGCCAATTATGCCTTCAGTACAGGCCATGGACCTGATCCGACAGTTTTCAGGCTGGATCCGTGGCCTGCACTGAAGGAGCTCTCGCAAACAGAGGAGTTCTCCTCCCCTGACGCATGTGCGCTCCTCCCCTGGCACAGGTGTGATGATTTCACTCATCAGCGCTGGCACTTTAGGGGACAGCGCTGGTAGTGATGTTACCTTTTTGACATGGAGTGCCAAAAAGGTTCACCACCACTAGTCTAGGATTTTATCTCCCCTGGTAGGGCATGTGACGTTCTGATGCAATTTTGGGAGTAAAGATTTTAGGTTAGCCCTATTGAAGTCACCTGTGGACTCCATTAGGATGCATAATTTGTGTCGAGTTGATGGCAAATTGGAGGTCTTTCATCGCAGAGCTCGCGTCGGCATCAGGTGGTACGTAGACAAGGCAGATAAATACACATATAAACTCATACATAATATGGTCTGCATCTGATGATGAGTTCTAGATCAGCTAAGCAGTGGGTATTAAGGGTGATTGCATCATTGCACCAATTTTTGTTGATATAGGCGCAAACACCTCCTCCTTGTTTTTTGCTCAAGCTGTCAGATGCTCTGTCTGATCTTAGGACAATCCATCCAATTCAACAACACAATCGGGAATGGAATCATTCAGCCAGGTCTCAGTGAAAAGGATGAGGTTGCAGTCACCCATCCTTTTCTGGGCAGTTATCCATATCCTCAGTTTGTCCATTTTGTTAGGGAGAGATTTGACATTCGCAAGTAGAATACCGGGGAAAAAGGGCCTGAAGGGATTAAGTGTTAGCTTGGCTTTCAGACCACCTCTCTTGCCTCTCTTTTTCTTTTTCTTTTGTTGCAATTCGCAACCTTTCCTCCTGGTGTCATTGTGTTTTGCTATGGATCTATTTTCCCATATACTGTTCCTCCTGTAGAGCTCTATGGGAAGGAAGGTGGGCCTGGGACAATGGGTTGGAGTCACAAGCGGCCTCTGACTGCCAGGTAAGGCCAGCAGTATCTAGGGAGGCAGCATTCCTGAATATTGTGAGAGTGCAGACCGGCCATTTTTAATTACAGTGCTCACCTCTTTAGGGATGGATCCAGTCAAACTTGCTGGTTTGTGCGACTGGATCAGTCATGGTTCAGCCCACACAGGTGCTGGCAGTGACCGAGGGGATGGAAGGAGCAGTGATTGCAACCATCTGTGATGCCACCGAGGCAATGTAGGTGCTGTTGCATGCTGCGGTGGCCTTCCCTGTAGCTGCAGTGCAGCTCGTGAGTCCAGAGCGAGGCCACCTGTGGACAGAGATGCAACTGAAGACTTAAAATACCTAGCAACTGTGACAAGGTAATATTATCATTAATTTTATTTTGTTTGTATGGGCGCTGGGCAGCGCGGTACTCTTGCTTGGCCGCCATCTTGGATCGCCATTTAATAACTTAGGTAGACCTAAGTTTTGGGGCACACCAGTCAGGCAGTCAGGGTTGTAAGTAGTTATTATTCTTGCTCCTACAAGAAGTAGCAAAGGGGTAGAACCTTAACCCTAACCCTCTTCTCAGTCAGGTATGTCTAAGCCATCCCCATTGAAATCAAAGCTGTTGAGTACTACTGATAGTGGCGAGACTTTACAAGAATCAACTGCAACTGAATCACTGTTATCAACCAAATGTATGACTATTGCATTTGTAAATAAAGGTTGGACATAGCATTTTTAATCTTGATGATTAGCCTAATAACCTGTGCGCATCCATGCAAAGCAATTCAAAGAGCTCTGTAAGTTCATGACTGCCGTAAGCATCCGAATCAGTTGCAAATTTGCTACATCACAATTTTTGTTTTTGCTGAATACACAAAGATCAGCAAGTGGTGAATGAATGTAAAATTCAGAATGTTATGAAACTGTCTGTGCTAACATGAATAAGCCGCTAAGGCTTAGTAGATTTCAAGTTCAGGTTTCTGCCCCTTATCTCTATACGTATATAAACTCTGCACCTTGGAACCCTGTCCCTCTGGGTGTAGCTGAAGTATTCACAACATTAATAATATTCATCCACTCATCCCTTTGAAACTATAAATCTTGATGACTTTATTTATGCCAACAACATGAACCACAGTATTCATGGCATTACTGGGCTCTTTTTCCATATCCTATGGTTCTATCTTATCTGTACAATGTTGACTCCAGCATTTTTAGACTTATAAGACTTAAAATATGCATTTTTTGAGTCATAGGGTTAGCCAGATGCATTGGCAGCTGCATGCCACTCTCATACACACTATGGTGACTCTACTCTACAAAGCTAAGAGAGAGGCAGAATCAAAATGTGCATTGGGAAGAAAGGGAAAAGCTGCTGATGATATAGAGGTAGGAGTTAAGGGCAAGACCTCCCTGTCTCCTACACCTCCATTTATCATGGATTTTGCTAAAAGACCCATTAGCCAAATAACCGCAGGGGCTCATTATTTTGTTAAAATAAATATTCAGTGTAATGGATAGCAGTGCATTCCACATAATGTGAAAATGTGACCTTCTAACCATGTTAACTTTGGCTGGAAACAATAATCATTCCTAATCATTGGCTCCAAATCTAGTTTTGAGAACTTTGGGCTTAATGTATTTAAGTAAGCAGGACATATTCTTTCTTTTCACGGTTTTAATGATCTGCTAGGGGTTTAACAACATAACGCAAAGCAGAAATGATTGGGAAAATCAGATTTGGAATGTGACGTGATACGATTATGACATGGCGTAATGCAATGAGAGAAATGGCACAATGATACAGACATGATAATAATGTCTTCCAGCAGGATCATTAGTAAATAGTCAGCAGTAAATAACATGTCTGCTTTACATAATGATGATTTCAATGAAATGAACAGCTCCAATCAATATGGAATATTCATTTTAACTCAGAAATACATGAGCCAGAACTGAATTCATTAACATTCATAAATTCATATATATATATAAAGTTTTTAAGACTTTATTTTTATTGACTTACTCTGAGTACTGGATGTCCTCCTAACCCTCTGGGAACTGCCCTATTCACTCACCCTAACTGAAAGCAGGATGTATTAAACCCATCCTTAAAAAACCTACGTTGGACGCCATGTGCCTTGCTAACTACTGTCTTGTCTCTCTCTTGCCGCTGGCCTCTAAACTTCTAGAACGTCTTGTCTTTACCCGCTGCAGTCTGGTTTTAGGCCAGGGCACCCTACGGAGACTGCTCTTTGTAAACTTGCAAATGATCTCCAGGCTGCCAAAGCCAAGGGTCACTTTTCTGTTCTAATTCTCCTTGACCTTTCCTCTGCATTTAACACTGATGACTACTCCATTCTTTTTCAAATTCTCCATGCGCTTGGGGTCCGTGATCAAGCTGCTTCTTGGTTGGCTTCCTATCTCTCCGATTGTTCATTCTTTGTCTCCCATGCTAATAACTCCTCTTCTCCTGTTATGCTTAAGGTGGGGGTGCCCCAAGGTTCGGTCCTTGGCCCTCTCCTGTTCTCCCTCTACACTCTATCCCTGGGTGATATCATCAATTCATTTGGTCTCCAATATCACTTATATGCTGATGATACCGAAATTTATTTATCTGCTCCTACCTAACACCTGTATTACAGTCTCAAATCTCAAATTATCTTCTGGCAATCTCCTCGTGGATAGCCAAGCGCCACCTCAAGTTAAATCTTGCTAAAACGGAACTGATTATATTCCCACCCAAACCTGGACCCAATCCTACATTTTCCATTCAAGTGGATGGTGTAAATATCAACCCTGTAACCTCTGTTTGTTGTCTTGGAGTGAATTTTGACTCTGCTCTTTCCTTCTCTAAACACATCTTTTCCACTGCTAAATTTTGTCGATTCTTTTTTTGCAACATTGCCAAGATCCGCCTCTTTCTCTCTCGCTCCACTGCTAATACCCTCTTGCATGCTCTTGTCCTGTCTCGCTTGGATTACTGCTATGTTCTTCTATCTGGCCTTCCTATCTCTCCCCGCTCCAATCTATTCTAAACTCTGCTGCCACAATTCTCTCTCTACAGAGAGGACGGACCTTCTCCCAACTTCACTCTGCTCCCTGGCTTCCTGTAACTAAAATAATTATTTACAGTGTTCTCCTTTTGACATTTAAGGCATTCCACTCTCTTGCCACACCCTACATTTCCTCACTCTTATGTCTGTATGTTCCTCGGCGTCCACTACTTTCCTCTAACAGCAACCAGCTTTGTGTACCTCGTACTAATACTGCCCTTTCTCGTCTTAAACCCTTTTCACTCTCTGCTCCTCACCTTTGGAATTCTTTACCCCTTTGTCTCCGCCAGGTATATTCTCCACCTTCAAAACCAAATTGAAATCTTATCTGTCAGAGCACTAGCACTGATTCTTATCATTGATTTTATATATAATTATGTTTAATATCTGTATATATTTATTGTATTTATCTATTTATTCACTGTATTTATCTATATCTATTTTTATCTATTTATCTGTATTTATGGATCTATGACTCCACAGCTCTTATTGTCCTATCTGTGTATGTAAGTCGTCCTCCCACTTAGATTGTAAGCTCCTTGGGGCAGGGACCTCCAACCTCTTGTGTCAATCACAACCTAGTACTTAATTTGATGTATTCTTGTAATATTTTACTTGTATTGTTTAAATGCACTTTTCCCTTGTTTGTATTGTACTTGAGTCGCTGAATTGTACAGCGCTGCATAAATTTGTGGTGCTTTATAAATAAAATTATACAAACATACATGTCCGCCTAACCCTTTGGAAGTTGCCCCTTCACTCACCCTACCTGAGGGATGGATGTCTACCTAACCATTTGGGTCCGGCCCTTTCACTTTCATTAACTGAGTACTGGATGTCCTCTTAACCCTCTGGAAACTGCCCCTTCACTCACTCTAACTGGGGGCAGGGTGTTCCCCTCATTCTCTGGAAACTGCTCCTTCACATACCTTAACTGAGTACTGAATGTCCTCCTAACCCTCTTGGAGCTGCCCTTTCACTCCTTCTCAATAAGGACGAGACGTCCATTTAAACCTTTGGGTGTGGGTTCTTCACGCACCCTAACTGAGGGATGGATGTCCACCTAACCCTTTGGGTGTGGTCCCTTCACTCACTCTAGCTGAGGGCAGGATGCTCAGCTCACCCAATGGAAACTGCCCCTTCACTCACTCTAACTGAGGGCAGGGTGTCCCCCCCCATTCTCTGGGAAATGCCCCTTCTCTCACCTTAACTGAGGGTTGGATGTCCACTTAACCCTCTGAAATCTGCGCCTTCACTATTTACTATTGCAACATAAAGCTGTACATCTCTAAATTGGCACAACCTGCTATTCCCTATAAGTGCATCTACTCTGCTACAAAATAAATCTACGTCCAAGGTAGTCTTACAGGATCTCTGTCTTGAGACACACCATCTTCCCCAGATATCTCTAATCTAACCCTAACCCTAGCCCTAACTCTCATTCAACTATTCCCATAGGTCTGCAGGACGATTATTTATAGGGATCAAAGGACTCCCTAACCCTAACCCTTCACCCACATATCAATTTTTATGTATTTATCCAGAGCCGGCTCTGGCTCTATTGGCGCCCTAGGCGCCCCCCTCCAACGGCGCCCCCCCTTCTGGCGCTGCCCCGCCCCCTCGACCGGTGGCCCTGCCCCCACGCGAAACCCCGCCCCCTCCCCCGGCGCCCCATCCCACGCCCACCCCTCTTCCGGCGCCCCTATCCCGCGACAACCCCTTCCCCTGGCGCCCACCCACCCGCGACGCCACACCCCCTCCCCGGCGCTAGGGGCGCCCCCCTGGGCAGGAGGCGCCCCTAGCATTTGCCTACTCTGCCTAATGGCAGAGCCGGCACTGTATTTATCTATTTATTTATTCACTGTACTTATCTATATCTATTTTGATCTAATTATTTGTATTTATGGACCTATAACTCCACAGCTCTTATCGTCCTATCTGTGTATGTAAGTCTTCCTCCCACTTAGATTGTAAGCTCCTTGGGGCAGGGACATCCAACCTGTTGTGTCAATCACAACCTAGCACTTAATTTGATGTATCCTTGTAATATTTTACTTGTATTGTTTAATGCACTTTTCCCTTGTTTGTATTGTAGTTGTATCGCTGAATTGTACAGCACTGCATAAATTTGTGGAGTTTTATAAATGAAATTATACATACATTACATAACAAACAGAAAACGGGAAAGAATAATATTACAAAACATATAATAGGGATAATAGAAAATAATGCATTTTAAAATATGATTTAAGGTGTGCGTGTATAAATATATAACCTGGGAAAAGGCAAAAACCGGCCTCTATCTTCCAATCAGCACATTTTCATTTGATATCCAATAGTCACACAATGTAGGTGTCATCCGGCTAGGTCTTCATTTACTACATTAATAACCAGACACCAATTTGGAGTGGTCGCATTGGTAGAGATTGGTCATGAAGGAATGTGTTTATTACGAATTATGACATTGGCCAATTAATTTTTAACCTATTAACTTAATTTGGCTTTGTTAACCATAGTCACCCTATCAGTCTTTTCACAACCAGCAGTCTCTTATATTCTTATTCTGGGTCTTTTCTTACAGAGACTATAGGTGTGCGATAAAACTGACACAACCATAGTATATTACCTGTTTTAATTACACATACAGTAGTTAACATAGCAACTGAACAGACTTTATAGGATAAAAAAAAAATGTGAAGAACTTTGTCAAAGAAAAATAAACAAAATTTAAATAATATTACATAGTAGATAGATCACTTTATTGCTATAGATCTTATATAATATATCCTTGATAAGTCCTATGACCCAATAAATGCTTAAAGGGTATGAAAAGTTTGTATAAAACATTATTTTTTTCTGACATGTATACATATAGAAAGCCAACTTAAACCATAAAATATAAAAACGATTTTTAGATCAGTAGTACTTACCTCTTGTTTAAATAGTCCTGCTCCGACAGCCACTCTGTATACAGGCTCTTACTGTATAGCTTCCTGTATCGTGGAAATAAGTTCCACCCCTTGAGTGACATCACTCACTAGATGATAGATAGATAGATAGATAGATAGACAGATAGATAAATATTTTTCAATTCTACATATGTACATGAGCACATACAAGGATTGAAATTTAATTTCTCATAAATAGAATACAATAAAATAAGTAATGGGAAGTGAAAGTGCGTATCAAAGAGAAAAAGGGGGGAGGGGATGGTGAGCTTGGAGGCAAGTTAAGTCACTGAATACTTACTGAATTTACAAGTTCATAGGGAGTAGTGATAACAGGAGGGGAGGTTAATTGGTGAGAGTGGAGGGATATAAGAGGGGGAGGGGCAGAGCAGGGAGAGAGTTCAGAGCTCTTACAGCCTGGTGGGTGAAACTGTTCTTCAGTCTACTAGTCCTAGACATTAAATGTTGCATTCTTCTCCCTGAGGGTAGCAGATTAAAGAAACAGTGAAGAGGATGGGTGAGATCACCTGCCACGCAGAGGGCTTTCTGAAGGAGATGGGAGTTATATAAGTCCTGGAGGCAGGGAACAGAGGAACCAATAATCTTCTCAGCCGTTCTTACAATGCTTTGCAGAAATTTCCTATTGGATGCTGCGCATGCCATGTACCACAAAGTGAAGCAGTTAGTCAAGATACTCTCAATGGCTCCTCTGTAGAAGGTGGTCATGATAGAGGTAGAAGCTCTTGCTCTCCATAGTTTATGAAGAAATTAGAAGCGTTTATGTGCCTTCTTGGCTAGTGATGATGTATTGATGGACCAGGAGAGATTTTCAGTGACATGTACACCCAAGAACTTGGTGTTAGTTACTCTTTCCACAGCAGCTCCATTGATGAATAGAGGGGCATGTTGTAGGAAGTTTTTCCTGAAATCCACTACAATTTCCTTGGTTTTGTCGGTGTTTAAAGTGAGCTTTTTGAAACTGCACCAAGAGGCTAGTTTATTCACCTCGCTCCTGTAGTGGGTCTCATCATTGTTACTGATGAGTCCCAACACAGTCATGTCATCCGCAAACTTGATGAAGAGGTTGGAGGAGTAATGAGGAGAGCAGTCATGGGTGAGGAGAGTGAACAGAAGGGGGCTCAGCACGCATCCTTGGGGGGGCCCCTGTATTTAGAGTGATGTTGGTGGATGAGTTATTTCCAACTCGTACTGCCTGTGGTCTGCCAGTGAGAAAATCTAGCAGCCAGTTGCACATTGATGTGTTTAGGCCCAGACCAAACAGCTTCTGAATGAGTTGTTGAGGGATGATTGTGGTGAATGTAGAACTAAAATCGATAAAGAGCATTCTGACATAGGTATCTTTATTGTCCAGATGAGAAAGGGCTGAGTGGAGGGCAGTGGAGATAGCATCATCCGTCGAACAGTTAGAGCGATAAGCAAACTGATAGGGATCCAAGGAGGGGGGAAGGGAGGAACTGATATGCTGCATGACAAGCCGCTTAAAGCTCTTCATGAGTATGGAGGTAAGAGCAACTGGGCGGTAGTCGTTGAAACAGGAGGGTGATGAGTTCTTGGGGACAGGGATTATAGTGGTGGTTTTGAAGCAGACAGGGACTACAGCTTGACACAGTGAGGTATTGAAGATGTCAGAATACACCTCTGCAAGTTCACTGACACAGTCTTTTAGCACATGACCAGGGATGTTGTCAGGTCCAGGAGCTTTGCGAGGGTTGATCTTGCTAAAGACTCTCCTTACCATATCTGTGGATAGTGAGAGCACCTGTTCACCAGATTGAGGGAAGGATTTGTGATCCGCTGTGTGATTTGTAGCCTCAAACCGAGCAAAAAACTCGTTCAGGGTGTTCAGCAGGGAGGGGGTGCTGTCACAGGTCTGTGGAGAGGGTTTGTAATCCGTAAGGGACTGAATTCCTCACCACAGGTTACGTGTGTCCCCGCTATCAGAATAGCATCAGGCAATCCTTATAGAGTGCTGCCTTTTAGCCTTCTTGATACCGCGGGACAAGTTAGCTCTAGCCATTCTCAGGGCTGAGTGGTCGCCGGATCTAAAAGCTGTATTTCTAGCTTTCAGTAGCTTTAGGATCTCAAGGTTTTTGATTGGCACGAATGGTCATGGTTCTGAGGATAGTTACGTCATCAATGCACTTGGTGATGTAAGCAGAGATGGTTTCTGAGTATTCTTGAATGTTCATGGAGTGATTATAAGTGGCAGCCATTTTTAACACATTCCATTCACTGGTACTAAAGCAATCTTGAAGTGCCTCAGATGATCCCTCCGGCAATATTCGTACCTGTTTTAAGACAGGTTTGATAACTTTCACCAGCGGTCTAAGAGCAGGCATTAGCATAATAGTAAGGTGATCAGAGGCGCCGAGGTAGGGGTGGGGGCGAGCCTTATAAGTTCCTTTCCGTGTCGTAAAAACCTGGTCCAAAGTGTTTTTACCCCTTTTAGGAAAGTCAATATGTTTATGAAAATCAGAGAACACAGACCTTGGGTCAGCGTGGTTGAAATCCCCCACCAGTATGAGGAAGGCATCAGGGTGGGCAGTCTGCTGAGCACTAATAAACTGATGTAGTTCTTTTAATGCCTCATTTCTGATGTTGGTGGAATTAGGGGGAAGATAGATGGCAGCAATCAGTATAGCAGAGAAATCTCTTGGTAGATAGAACGGACAGCACTTAATGACTAATAGCTCTACCACTGGAGAGCAATGTTTACAGACCACAGCAGCATTCGACACCAAGCATCATTAATATAGACACAGATCTCACCGCCTCGCATTTTACCTTCAGTGAAATCGCGATCTGCCCGGTAGCAAGTAAACCTCTCCAGCTGAACAGCATGATCAGGGACACAGTTGTACACTATACACTATACAGAGATCTGTTCTTGTGGGGAAAACCCCTCGCCCTCTCCTTAGCTAAAAAGCCTGTATATAATCCACAGCATGCGCAGATAAGACCTGTCCAACTGCCTCTGCCTGTGCCTGTGTGGTCAGCTGTGGAGAGAGAAGCCAATGAGAGGAAGGGGAATGGCTAAATGCTTGCACTTCCCATACAAGGAAGTGCTTCAGAGGGAAAGAGTAGCTACAGGGGGATATTGAGCTCTGCTGAATTAAGAGGTGAGTCTGGAGTTTCTTAATCGTTATATTGCTTGACAATAGGTAAATAGAACTTTCTTTATAGCTAGAGTTTACTTAACCTTTAATAATAGAAGGCAAGCGGTGAAGAGTAGAAAGTAGATATCCCAAGTTTATTTCATAGTGAGGTTCATTATTATATTAATTATTATTATCATAAAGGGGAAATATTCTAACAAATTTCCATTACTGATAGCTTGGTGATGGGGGTAGGATATTCTATACCAGTGGTGGTGAACCTTTTTGGCACCAAGAGTCAGTTAGTGACATCACTCATTAGCGCCTTCTCCGCAGTGCTGCACTGATAAGTGACAACATCATGCCTGTGTTGGGCTATCCTACTTAGATCCTCCTAGCGAGCAAGTTTTAAGGTTTCGGAACTAAATATAAGGAGAAGGAGGTTGCCGGTGGATACCACACTGAACTTGGTGCTAGCTGTCTTAGGGCTCGGAGTCTAAGGTACTCTCCGGTCTTCACCTTTAACCCCCGCAAGGGGGTACTGGACACAGCTGCTGAGAGTACCCAGGTCGCGACCCCTAAGTCAGCTGTTCAGTGGTAGTATGGACACAGGACACAGACTGAGGACTCAGGACTCACACTCTGGACTATGGTGCATGACACAGGTAGCTGCACTCTGGACACAGGACTTCATAACTGACTAGAGTAGCAGGCATAGCACACAGATGCAGACAATAGGCAGAATAACAGGAACTCACTTTAACAGATAATAGCTTTAGATTCTTGGACTAATAGTCACTAGCCCATAAATACAATGAGTATGTATTCTTTAAGTTCGGGCGCCATAGCTGGAGAACGTCTGCCTTATATAGGCAGAGAGACAGGCGCGCTCTTGTCTGTGTGCGTACCCGGCGTGCACCCCCCACCGTGACATCACCCCCAGGGAGTGTGCACAAACCAATGGCAGTGCACGGCGTGTGCGCACTAAGGGAGGAGACCCTTCGATGGACCGGACGCCGGTAAGTATTTCTTGCACAATGTAAGGTTGGTACTTACCCGTTCAAGCCGCTCCAGCGTCGGGCATCGTGGCACCGCGGGTCTTCCGGGTCGCGGCCGCCGCGCATGCGCACTGACGTCATAGTGCGCACGTTGCGGTGGCGCGCTTTTCAAATCCTGCCAGCGCGATCATCTGACAGGCTCCCTGGCTATATAAGGGAGCCTGCCTGATGCTTCGGTGCC
>WMED01016298.1:0-13358 GCA_019650415.1 Pipa parva
CCTAGTCCCTACCCTGTGAAGGAGGGGGCACTATCTTAGTACTGTTCCTACCTCCTCCTCTGCCTGGCTGTCACTGATGTAGCGCTTAGCTTAGCGCTACAGCATTCCTCAACCTCCAGTAATGATGTCAGTTCCTGTGAGTGCCAGGAACTGACATCATTACTGGAGATTGAGGAACGCTGTAGCGCTAAGCTAAGTGCTACAGCAGTGACAGCCGGGCCGAGGAGGAGGTAGGCAATGAGAAAGATAGCGTTCCCCTCCTGCTGCGCCCTATGCAGTCGCCTACCTTGCCTTCCCCTAGGCCCGGCCCTGATTATACCCACAAGAACTGTCAACTGGAGTAAACGTTTGCAAAATCAACATGATTCAACTCTTCTGCAATAACTTATCATAGCTATGAGCCTTCCTAGGACATCAGCAGTGATAAGTGGTAAGAGGCCAAAAATAAAGCAATTCTCATTTTCCCACCTGCCCCTCTCTAAAGAGCTACTACAGGTAAAGGATATGCTTACAGAATGTCAGATGCATTGACTTCCCATTTATTGACATTAAAATAATGTTGGAACCATTTATGAAGTGACATGTCACACCAGGCAAAAGACCACTGTCTGTTCAATCTATATTACCATGTAGTATTCTGTAGTGTCTCTGCATATAGCACATAGATATTGAAAGTAGCATAATTCTAGTCAGTATCCAGAAAGCATTAAAGAGAGAAAAATCTATAATAAATTTAATAGGTTAGAATATAACACTCTCTATCAGAAACATTTATATTGCCTTTGAAATACAATAAATACATTTACTTTATCATTTTTTTTACAGAGGTAATTGGTATCATAAAAGTGTATTTTGTTTTGTTGTGATGATTTTGCCCAACCTTATTTAAGGTTCTGTTTCCAAATACTGTAACAGTTTCAGGTTCTTACAAATAACATCTTATTATATATAGTAATATTTAGCTCCTCATATCTAGCATGCCCAATCATTTGTACATACAGATTTTATCACATTGAAAAGGATTCTTTTCTTTAAAGATATAGTTGTAAACAAACTACTACTAAAACTGGATAAATATACATAGCTATCAGCTGCTTTCAAGTCTAGGATGTAAAATATAGAGATTCACAAAAATAAAAATGTAATTAATCAAAAAAAATGTAAATCTCCCTAAAAACCATGTTTTTATAAAAAGCAGTATTAGCTAGGGCGAAATTTATTAAACTCGGAAAAGCTCGTTTTCACTTTTACGAGTTTAATAATCATGAGAACACCCTGAAGTTTCTCGCGGAAAGTATCACAAAATTTGCTTCAATCGATACTTTCCGGAAGAAACTTTTTCTATTGAATATATCCATGGAAAGGTAGCTATACTGTATATCTACCTATAAATTCTATAGAAAAAGTTTCTCATGGCAAGTATCGATTGAAGCAAATCTCGCGATACTTACTGCGAAAAACTTCAGGGTGTTCTCCCGATTAAACTCAGAAAAGCCGAAACGGCTTTTCCGAGTTTAATAAATTTCGCCTAGGAGTACTTAGTGTGCCTGTATATCTTCAAAATGTTATACTTTGAGGAAATAATTTATAACTAAGGAATAAAATACTTATTGAATACACGTTTCTGAAAATAGCTTAATCCTAATTCAAATATACTACAGTAAACCAACCACAAGCAAAATATCTGTTCTAAACAGGAAGGGTTTAAAAGAGGATTCACTAGATTCTGGGATAGCAGAGCTCCAAATTAATAAACAATATTTATCACACTTGTGATTTATTTTGGACAAAACTTTATCCAAATTCAGAAATCTAATCCTTTTGCTTAACTTGTGGAGAAAGTTACGGTTTATCAGATGTAGATATCCATGTCAGTAGAAACCAAAAGCATGGTTACAAGGCATCCATCAGAGGGTATGTATGTTGGGGGAGGCATCTAGCTCAGGAAACCAAAAGGGCCTAGTGAGCCACTCCCCTGATTTGCCTGTGTGACAAGTAGCCACTTTTACAATGCAAGATGCTTCGGCTCAATCAGAACATCATTCCCGACGGCAGTTCTGCTTGAACTGAATGTTTTTTCAGCTATTTATCAAGCGCTGAAGTGGCAAATTCACCAACTTTGCCAGATCAAATAAGAGAAGCAGGAGACTGATGACAAGGCTCCTGTTCGGCAGAATTGTACTTTACAATTAAAAGACATAGAAAATATACTGACCAAGTGACAACAATAGATAGGAATAATTTTACATAGTGATTTTAAAAAATCACTTGTAATTGGTATACACCCTTCCAACTTGGCACCTTCAGTACCATTTGAATGCCCCCAAGGGGTATGTGGAAGGACACTTTCTGAGAAGATCATAATGTAGATTGTGCTTTCTCCTCCAAAATGGTCTGGCCCCTGTGCTTCAAACCGTGAAAATGTTGGAGTGCATTGTCTATGAATTCCTCAGGACAACCACTTGGACTAAAATCCCTTTAAAAACTTTGGTGGTCTGTATATCCATGTAAACCTTTTCTAAATAAGAAACGAAAGAAGAGGTTGACCACAGAACTATAAAGCTTAAGCTAATCTAAAAATAAGATATACAGAATTTAGTTGTGGGATTTGATGTCACATTCAAAGTAAAAAAAAAAAAAATGTGCATGATTGTAGAGTA
Source organism: Pipa parva (assembly GCA_019650415.1). NCBI lineage: Eukaryota > Metazoa > Chordata > Amphibia > Anura > Pipidae > Pipa > Pipa parva. The sequence goes on from WMED01016298.1 coordinate 2,661, forward strand.
AATCCAGTCTTTTGGATACTTTGGATCTATGATTATCTTTATGTTGGAAGCCAGTTATGTAAACTCAGAACAAATTGAAACATACATGTAATTATTTAGTTAACAGTAGTAAATCTTTGTTTTAATCATCTAGCAGAGAAAGTATAAAATTTGAATATAAAAATATAGAGTTTCATGAAAGTAAGAGACAAGCAATTTTTTTAGTCTGATTCAAATGAATATGGGTAAGGATTGCAGGTTAGGCGTATTTTTGTAAATGCAAGGGATATATCTGTCTGTATCTATCTATCTGTCTGTATCTATCTGTATCTACCCTGTTTCCCCGAAAATAAGACAGTGTCTTATATTAATTTTTGCTCCCAAAGTTGCACTATGTCTTATTTTCAGGGGATGTCTTATATTTCCCTAAAGAAAAAAAAAAAAAAAATCACACTCATACAAAGTAAAAAACAAAACAAAATGGGAACAAATACATTATTTAAAATATATTTTGCTGCCTGACCCACAACCCCACTCTCACACTGTGCTGCTGTCCCCCACAACCCCCCTTCCACAATGTGCTGCTTGCCCCCCCTTCAGAGGACATGGAGTAGGGAGGGGGTTAAACAGATCTTACTCGCAATCCTATTTTCACCCCCTCCCTGCTCCATGTCCTCTGAAGGGGGGAGCAATCCTGGTGCAAGCCCCACCCTTTTCCCTTTCACCTTTCTTTTTTCACTTTTCCCTACCTCCTCCCCTGCTCAGCTCTGTCTGCAGTAGATTACTGTTACAGCACTCCTCACTTCCTCCCCCACTGCTTCTTGATGACATCATTAGTGTGCACCGGGGGAGGCAGAGAAGAGCGCTGTAACAGGAGGGTGTCTGCAGAAGCCGTTTCGGGGTGCCTTAATTCCGGGGGGTATCTTAATTTTTGGGGGGTGCCTTATTTTCAGGGGGGTGTCTTATTCCAAATGCCAAGTAAAACATCCCCCATGCCTTATTTTCGGAGGATGTCTTACTTTCGGGGAAACAGGGTATCTATCTAGCTGTCTGTCTGCATCTATCTATCTAGCTGTCTGTCTCTATCTAGGCAGTTGCTATAATAAACAATAAAAGTTAAAAACCCTGTCAAAATGAATGTCAATATTATATGTGAAATAGCAGGTTTAAACACAAAAGGCTTTTAGAGGTCATGTCTGTATATAATAGAAGCAGATATATTGCTGAAATCCATGTAATTTAGTCAGATTATATGAAAGCATAAATTATAAGCATTACAATGATTTCCTTGTACCCTGTTGCTGCCTTTTCTAAACAAGCAGGTGACATTTCTGCTTCTGACATAAAACAGGCGCATGTATATTACCTTGTGCAATGGAGTGATTTTTCACACTTTTGGGTCTGTACATTGGAATGGTAGTTTGGATACATGTCGCCACCTACTGGGCTTTTTCTAAACAGTTTCTTTGAATCATATTTAAACTACTAAAAAGAATATTATCACCAGGAATAAAAGTTCTGGGAAAAAAAGCATTGAAAAAATTATTTCATTTAATTCTAAGAAATTTATAGACTTTTTTGTTTGGACAATGAATGAAAATAAATGGAATTATAAAAAATAAATTAAAGATTTGAATATGATAATATCTTTTGTAGCGAAGCTATAAATATTTGTTTAGTTTAAACAGATGATCCGCAAGACAATTTATGGCAAATATGCATTATATAAACACATTTTTAGACTGAATGCACAAATTTATTAACATTAAATGAGATATAAAAAAAGTTCTAAATTATAGAAATCATCAACTGAGCATGTTTATAATTACCTTATTTACTTTATAATTGTAGTTTAAAGGACCAGTAACACTGGAAAAAAGCAACTTGTTTTTTGGTTTGGCATTGACCTTATTCCTTTGTAGAAATAGTAAAAATATTTTCTTTGAAGTTTAATTTGGATTTTTATTGTTTTGTGTTTTCTCTCTTTGTGCAAATTGCAGTCATCTTTAATAAACTGGGCCTTCTGTGGCTCTTGAATATGTATTTTCTAACAAGGCAGAGGGTTGTTTACTTAAAGTGTAAGTAAAGTTATGGACAAAACTATACATATATTTTACATTTATAAAGTATAAACCTAAACTTAAACATTAAAATATAAAAACGATTTTGGGATCAGTAGTTCTCATCTCTTAATCAAACATCCCTGCTCCCCCTCCCATTCTGTGTACAGACTCTTCCTGAGCAGTGCCGATAAGCCCAGACCCCCGAGTGAGGTCACAAACTATACAGAGAGACACGATCTCCCCTCCCCCTCTTCTATCTGAAAAGCTTGTTTATAGCCCTGAGCATACGCATAAGACCTATCCCGCAGATAACAGCTGTTGGACAGCCTGTACTGTTGTACTGTGGAGAGAAAAGTCAGTTAGAGGAGGTGGCGTGTCTCTGCCGCCCTTCACTGAGACAATGCAGTTGCAGAGGGATAGTGAGCTCTGCTGAGTTAAGAGGTGAGTCAGGAATTTCTTAATCGATTTATTGCTTGACAGTAGGTAAATAGAGCTTTATTTATATACACTGTTTACTTGCACTTTAATAGATAAAAGATTGCTGTGATCAGCAGAGAAAGAGAGGCAACACAAAGCAATAACAAGAATAAAATTTAACTTCAAAGACAACATTTTTACAAATGCTATGTAAGAATAGCTGCCATGCCAGTCTAATGGGATTTTCTTTTCTGAGGATATTGATCCTTAAGGCCAGAGTCAAAATGGTATTCCTTGGGCTGCAATTTTGCATCAGAACTCTGCTTCTGTGCTAGGTCAACTTGATGAAAATCCAAGAGTAAGCAGGAACAGGATCAGCAGCGTCAGTACACAGAGTAGAAGATAACGGTTTTGCATTAAGAACAGGAGGCAGTGCCGGCCCCTAAAACTCACATTGGTGTGTTTTTCCCCCTTCCCAGCTTAAGAATCATCCCTAGTGGCTAACAAGCTATAGTTCTTTAATCAAACTCAGATAACAGGTTTATTTGTGCAGTGGTATTTTTTAACCAATAAGTTTTTTTGCCTACCTACTCTCAGTCCATCACTTGCTGAATACTAGCCTGAGAGAAAGTAACAAGGTTGAAATCAGACATTAAAGTCTAGGCATAGACGTGCGCACAGGATGTGACTGGTGTGCCCGGGCACACCCTAACTGCTGCATGCAGTATAATACACCGCGTATAAAAATGCCAGTGTGAACCTAGCTTTAAGATTTTTTTTTCTATAGGGGCACACTCTAATGAAATGGCCTGCGCACATCTATGAGTCTAGGTTGCAGTCAGCTCAACATGAAAGGCAAATTTCAGATAAACTATTTAAATATTTTTACTACAGACAACTTTTGTATAGTTTTGCATCCTCTTACCTTGTGCATTCAGCTTACTCTGTGCTCAGAAGGAAAAAGGGCTTCTTGACAAATGCCTGCAATAGAAAAAATAAGCCAGTACTTAATGCCATTTAATCAGATGATCAGCAGGAAATAAACAAGAAGGCATCCCTCCTTATTACAATTACATTATTGTAATACAACAATATCACAGTGACACTTATGTCTACAGCAATCTGTTTTACCTTTACAATCCCATTTGCCAAAGTACAAAATTATTACTATTATCCTATACTTTATTATTAAATGAGTATATGTTTTACATTTTAATGCCAGTATGTCCTGCATTGATTTACAGAAAACTATTAAAGGGTACCTGATCCACATTCTAATTGCTTTATCACATGGACACAAACACACATACTATGGGCTGAGTCGCACAAATCAAAACCAATACAAAGCTTAAAGAAAACACAGGCCAGTGTATGCAATGGTGACCTCTGTTCTCACCAATGTAGGTCAGAGATTTGGCACAGTTTGACACTTACATTAAGTCACAATGCGTTGTTATGTATGCTGCTGCATCCATTTTGTATGTGCTTTGATATTGATACTGTGTTTGACATCATAACAGATTGTGTAACAAGTGTGTAAACTTGTAATTTAAGTGTAAATTAGTCAGGAGGCAATTAAATTATTATAATGTTTTGTACCGTGGAAACCCATGAGAAGAAAAGGGCTTGCGTGTCCACTAAGCTATAAAGGAAGTCACTTAAATCTCCAACTTTGAAATGCCCCAATGTAGTTTGTCTGTTGTTATTTATGCATACCTCCCCAAGAGTCCTCTAGGACAGAGGTCCCCAACCTTTTTTGCACCAGGGACCGGCTTTAAGCAAGACCAGTTTTCCATGGCCCGGTGGGGTGGGGGTGGGGGTGGGGCAGGGGCGGAGCTTTGGTCATATGGGGGTGGGGTTATGGAGGGGTACACACTGAACACCGGTACCGGGAGCCGCGTCAATTAGGCCAGTCTGCTGCCCCGCCACGCCCCACATAACATGTTCTGCTGAGGGCGAGTCAGTGAGGAGAGCCTGCTGCCCCACCCAGTCAAGTAAATACCATGCTGTGCTGGAGGGCCGCGTCACTAAGACCCGCCCGGTCCCGTGCAACAGGTACCATGCTGTACTGTGGAGGAAATAATTGCTGGGATGGTTAAATTGCTGTTTTCCTCATGTTTCCTAAATGTCCCCTTCCAACCATGGCATCAATTCAGACGACCCAGTTTTTTAATTTATAAGTTAGCTTACCAATGCATTATAGCAAGTCAGGTCCCATACTGCAGCTAACACATTGTAAATTGACTAAATAGATTTTTTTTCTCCTGGGCAGCATGTACCTCACGCATGCGTAACCCCTTGAGGTACAGTAAAATGTAAAAGGCGCGTGCACTACAAGCCCCTCCCACAGCCCTGCTGTCTATCTACTTGGCCCCGCCTAAGCTTTTTGCGCTGCATGTGTGGATGTGTCTGTGTCTCAAAGACCCGCCTGATGCCCTGCCTCGTCCTGCATAATGGCTATGGCATAGAACATTATCGCGTGCTCTGACCAGGCGCAGGGCTGCAGATCTATCTGTCAGCGGCGCTGCGGACCGGCTGAAAAACCCCAACAGCCCTGTCCTGGTCCGCGGACCGGCGGTTGGGGACCTCTGCTCTAGGAAACAGTCCTGTTTTTTGAGTCCTGTCCCCAAGTACCTCTCCCCTTTACTCTCACAGCCTGTATCTGATGGCTGGTCTCAGTACTGGGAGGTATGCTAAACATGTATTATGATCAAGAGTCATAATATATGTGTATGAACTTTCAGGTTAATAGTTGCGAGTTTGTAAGACAGTGTCACACTATGCATTTTAATGGTGGCCTCAAAACTCTGGCCATTGCATGCAATAGTAATTGTGAAAAATCACATTGCAACTTTTTGCACACACATTAAACTGCAGCAAAAACGCCTCTGACTAATTTTGCAGCAGTCTATTATTTGCATAAAAAGTCAGGGTATGTTTTGTTGAAGTTTCCATTGATTACAATGACACATATATTGTGTATATAGTTAATACAGTTTTACACTTCCATTGTAATTTTTTTTTTTTGAAAAAGAGAGACTTTCTGAGTAGAAACCCCCCGAAAACCCCAAAGTGACTGCCTAGCAGGGATAGTGCCCAGGCCACCTTGCCAAATGCAGGTTTTAAAAGGGATTATCATCTTTTTATGTAAATATAACACAAATGCACCCGAGCACACATATTCTAGGATTTCAGCTAAAAGTACCTTCCCAGCTAAATACAGCACAAGAGGTCACTTCATACTGTGTGCTATATATAGGTTTATAGACCTTACCAGCTCAGTTACAAGAGTTCGCACTGCACAGGATGAGAAGCAGGAAGTCCACTATTGATTGAAAACTAACTAGTAAATTGAATTTATATCAGCCAAGTGCTCATAATTGTAAAAGTATCCTTACAATTCACTAAAAGGCACAATATGCATCTGCACAGGGAGGGAAAGAGTATATATGCAATAATTTCCCTCTCTATTGACTCAGTTATAGGGTTATGAAAAATGCAACCTCTTTTATTTGCCTGGAACCAGATTACCTCTCAGCACCAATATACCATATTATATTGCAGGAGAGGCTCTGCTGAGGTCTGAGGTAGAAAGAACAGGGTCTGTTGCCCCTCAAAGATTACAATTAAATTAAATGGCATATCGGATACTACCTGTGTCTATTCACGCAGTATCAAGTACCCAGAGTGATTATGTGGTGCACAGAGGTAGTATAGTAAATTGTAAATGCTAAGGAAACTCACTGTAATACACAATACTTTTCTGATATTTGAGCCAGGTAGGAAGACCAGGAAGGCCCCACTACTGCTGCCAAATGACATGGTCTATGGTTACAATTTTGTATTTATTCATTTTTACAAGCCATTATATTATTGTGTCTGAATAAACTGCATATCCATTTGTCCATTTGACCTATTGGTGATTTCCATTACATTATTAAATCAGTTCTAATTTAAGTAATGTTTCTTTATTCACAGCCACCACCCCAGGATGTGATAGTCTGGGCTCCAGGACAAGTGTAATAAGTGCAGTGTACCTTTAGCCTCTTTAGTTAGCCTGGGCATTACAGGTCTCTTGTAATCTAGTCCTTGAAACAAGTAAAAATGTAAATTATATTACTACCAGAAAAAAAGACAACTTTTGTTTGTGCCTTGTGCCATAGCAACGAATGTGGTTAATTAAAGCAGATTAGCATTGAAAAAAATATATATTGTGAAATAGAATACTACTTTTTGTACTTCTACAGGAAATGATTTGTATGTGCCTTCTTCACCAGCACTGCAATCCTTTATTTGCAATGAGATACAGGCTAGCTTCATAACAGAAAAATCAGAAATGTATCAATGCACAGGTTGTTTACTGAGATCTGGTAACCCATAGCAGCCAATCAGAGGTTTGTTTTTATTGTTCTAACTTGCCAATGAATGCTAATTGTTGATTGGGTACTATGGGTAACCATACCTCAGTAAGCAATTGCATTTGTTAATACATTGTCTTGTTCTATACAATTATTCGATGTTTCAGGCTACACAAGCCCTTTCTCAAGTGTGAAACATGTAGTGACAAAAAATTACATTTTTGTAGCATATTTTCACCTCTTTTTTATTTGCTCCTTTATCCCAACTAATCTTATTGGTATACACAATTGTTTTTTAGTCATTACTATTAACCGCCACATGTTTGGTAGTTAAATGTGATTTGATAAAGGGTAGAAGTACCCAAAACATAGTTCTTTAAGTAGCTATGCTGCAATAAAAAGCACAATTTCTTGCACAAAGGTTTTTTCTTGTTTTTAAATACACACCTAGATAAAGTAGACTAGCCTATAAGCTGCTCTTGTTGCTATGTGTTCAAGTGCATGGCAATGAAGGTTAAGAGGGCATGTTCAGTTATTTTGGTTTGTGCCCATCTGGACTGTACTGAATACACACAAGCACTACTTAGCTGGATAACTCATCAAAATATTGGTTGATTTATTTGCATTTATTGTCCAGCAGAGTGGTAATGTTCAATGTGTTTTGTCTGATAGTGATACTATGATACAATGTGTATTCTATATTATTATTATTATTTATTCATTCTTATATAGCGCTACTATTTTTACACAGCGCTTTACAGAGGTTCATCATTCACTTCAGTCCCTGCCCCCATGGAGCTTACAATCTAGTCTCCCTAATTTGTCACACACACAGATGTATGTTTTTGGATTGTGGGAGGAAACCGGAGTGCCCGGAGGAAACCCACGCAAGTGCGGGGAGAACATACAAACTCCATGCAGATAAAGTCCAGGGTGGAATTGAACCTAGGACCTCAGTGCTGCAAGGCAGCAGTGATTAACACTGAGCCACCGCACTGTATACCCTGGTTCCTATATAAATACTATACTGTGACACTGCAGGAGTAGCAATTAGGTATTGATGAGTGTTGCTTTGTGCTTGCTGATCTGGTGATAAAAAAGGACAGTAGTTTTCCCCTCGGGCAGTAGTTTGTATAGGATAATCAGTGCTATTGTGCATTCAGCTACAACTTACAGGGAAGAATGTTTTCATTGTCAGGTAGGATTTAACAACTGAAATAAATGAAGTCAATTCTTTATTAGATGAAGAAATGCTTTATTTGAGAAGGCATCACCAAGTGAATGTGTAATAAATAGAGACAACCAAGAGGCAGTTATTTACTGGTTAAAACCAAGATATTGTATATATTTAAATTGTTAAACTAATATAAAACACTGGAATTTACAAAATGAAACCCAGTGAGCTGAACACGGATATCTATTTAGTTTAAAATGCATAATCATTGCTTTTGGCTTCTCCCAGCCTCACAGTTTAGAAACTTACATCTGCTGGGAATTTTAACAAGTGGCTTATCTAATCCGGCTATTCCATTTCTAATGCTGCTGCAGTTAGGACAGAACTGATTGAAGAATCCAGTCGTTTTCAGCATGAGTTCGAGATAGAGGAATCCAGGAAATATAAATTAAATTTAGCAAAAAAACAGACTGCATTGTAAGCTAAAATAATATTGACATTTAGCTCATCAGACTTATTATGAAAGCAACTAGTTAGTATCTAGCTCGTTGGGGGATATTTAGCAAAGTCGAAAAGGTTTTCTCCTGGTATATCAATATACCTTTAATATTGGTCGAAAATATTAATATGGTCAATATCAATATTTATTAACCCCTTCTCTACGGAGCCAGATTAGAATCTATTGTCATGGCCGCTGCGCCATAACCCGTATGGAGCCAGATAAATCATGGTTCCATATCATGGCGCTGCGCCATGACACGCATGTGGGTGGTGATTCTGTGTCATAGCGCAGCGCCATGACATGTAGCAAAGGGGTTAAGCCCCTTTTGACCTTTATCTTCACCGAGAAGAGTTTGCCTGGTTAAGGGTGGCAAAAACCCATTATTCCCTATGGACATGGTTTTGAAATGTGGGTGATATCAGCCTTAAAGGGATTCAATTGAAAGTAATTTAAAAAGTGTCACGGTGTTAACGCATCGATATTTAGCGATATTGATTATTTTTAATATTGGTACGTAGTATTTAGCACTACATAAATCAGTCGATAGTGAAAATGTGGTGAAAAGAAAAAAAAAAAACAGCGATAATGTGTCAAAAAGCACCAAAACAGATCAAACAGCAGCAAAATGGATCAAATAGCAGTGAAAAAGTTAAAATGACCTTCATAAATCCCCCCCTGCATGCTTTGTTTTGTGGAAAACTGATGCAACTTAGTGGTGAAAGAGGCCTCAAATACATTGCATTTCACCCCCACAATGTCTCCTTTTAAAGGAAGGAAACGTACAACTAGCACTATGTACAGTTATTATGCCTGGCTTCCCACCATCCTGCACCCAAGGCAAATATCATACACAGAAAAGCCTCTGTTATCCTGATGGACAAACATTTAAGGCAGGAGTACACTGCAGAAGGGATAAGCGGACATACTGTATATGCAATTAGAGAGCAAATAAGCAAACCCACTGCAATTCTAATCCTCCTCAAAAAGATTTTTAAAGAAGGAGATAGGAATACCTAGTATGCTAATTTTACCTTGATCATTTGGCATTTGGTTCTTCCAATTAATTCTTACCCACCAAGAGAAACAATCTGGTTTTGCTTGGAAGTGCCAGTAAAACTGAATGTTCCAGCCTGATGATGCTCTTACCCAAACAAAGCTATTGTCCAGCCCTAATTTAAGATATGCCACTGACTTATACAGTGTAGTGTAATTCCATTCATTGTGGTACGCTGCCAGGGTTGATTTCTATTGGCGTATCTTAATGTATTTTAAAAATATGTTCCTAATGATACATATAAAATTATGTATATATCTGTTACATTTCTCTTGCCATTGGCCATAACAATTGATTATGTGAGTAAGGGGAAGTTCCTAGTGATTTAGTAAGAATGATGGGGCTTTTATTGTTTATACTTTATTAATTATTTAACACCATCAAAGTTCCAAAATATTAATAATTTAAATGGGCGATATAGTGAACATTAATATTTTTATATTGTCTAAAACAATACATTTTTTTTTTCTCCATCTAATATAATTTCAATGTAGTTATACATCTCATTTACCAAAACTTACAATAATATAGGAATAAATTGGGCATGTTAAAACTTTCATAGTTTAGCATGATGGTAACATCTGTAAGTATGTAACTATGCAGGGACTTGTGATTGGTGAGTAGTGCGGTGAGACACAAAACAGGAAACAAGGAAGAAGAGGTGAGAGCCAATTATCAAGGATTTGCAGTGAAGTCATTCTCTAGTAACAAAGAATGTGCAGGTTGCAGTGAGAATTTAGGGGTTCACTGGAGCCCCACTGTTGTCTCCATAACTGGGTCACTTATTTTTAGTGGGGGTGATGCAGGATTTGATGACTGAATTACAGTGGGGGAAAATGTCATTAATATTTTGTTCCTGTGTTTACAGTCAGCTATAGATTGTTTGACTGCTTTGGTATACACAGCCTTGGTTTGGCCACAAGGACATTTACTTATTATTATTATTGAATTTGTTCTGGGCAATAATAAAACTACTACAGGTGGGATAATGCTATCTCCACACTCTGCAGGAAAAATGTTGTGATTTGGTTTTAAAGATCGTTTTTATTTTGCCTTGAATTACACAGCACTGGTACCAGACTGCCATCCTGCCAACTGCATATCCCCATATTTTATTAGTTAAAGGCACAGACTGGTTAAAAATTACCTTA
>WMED01016299.1:0-13357 GCA_019650415.1 Pipa parva
TTAAATATCTGTTATAACAAAATGTCTAACATTAATTCAATAATAATAAAAATGAATTATTTTTCAGAGAAATGTCTTTGTCACAGTGCAAGAAAGTCTTCGTTCATTACATTACCTTGTGCTCTATGCCCTAGTCTAGCATTCAGTAAAACATGAAAGTAGTATTTGCTCAAAAGACCTTGCCTCCTGATCTCTGTTAGATCTTCAAACATTACCACTGAAGAGTGACAGCCAACACCAACTTCCATTCAAAAAGGAAACTTTACTTTATAGCCTTGGGCAGACACTGACCTCTGAAGTGAGAAAGGGCATTGAAAAATAAACAGTGAACCTTCCCCATGGAGAAAACTAAAGTTGTAGACCCACTTCCTACAAAACAAGCAGCTCATTTACTTGCCATTTACACAAACTAAGGGGTTACACTTTCGCAGACTATGATAAATAAGACTTGCCATATGCTAATACAATGTACATTTTCTACACGCTTCTAGTTTATTTTGTAGTGTCTTGATTTGTTTTGTCATTTGATTAGCTTACTTTCTCCACTTTTAATTGTAGACGCTAGGTCACAGTGCTTTGGTATATTTTGGAGTCAAACTGAAATTGAGGGAAAAAAATGTTTTCACTGCTTACAAGATTTAGATGCATAGCAAAAACAGGGCATGTCAATGTCCCTATTCTTCAACAATACTTACTCAACTGTTGGAGACTTGCTTAGGAGTGAAACTTAACTTTGGGCCGGAGGGTTGAGCAATCTTTGATTCCTCATTAACAACCCACATCCCATTGCCTTAGAGCAGGAGTGTCAAACTCATTGTCACCAAGGGCCATATCAGGCTTTTTGGTTGCCTTCAAAGGGCTCATTTTAATTGTAAGACAGTTAAACAAGTTATTGGACGCTAACAGCGTAACTTTTTTTAAGGCACAGTTACAATTATACAGTTTTATAATTACAATCAGTCCTTAGAAGGCAACTATACGGCTGAACAAATTGTTAAATAACCTGGGACATCATATCACGCATCATCCTCATCCACTGATTATGTTCTGAAAATAAAAACAAACACAAGACCAGGTGCTTTGATTTCCTAATAGGAAGAAATTATGGCTGCTTCAGAAGCAACATAGATAATACATTTTGTGGTACCCTGAAACATTCATTTAGGTAAAATTCCTGCTGACATTGTGTACAACACTTCTACTTTCATTGTCACTTGCCAAAGAGTGTAAAGCTCTGCTGTAGCCACCTCAGCATTGCTTTCTCCAGCCTTCATGAGCTTCTCTCTCCCAGAATTCCTCATTCCTTCAATCCCAGGCTCCTATTTTGCCATGCTCAGCATTCAGAGCTACCTGTGTGTCACTGTGATATCCTCAGTCATAGCCAATCCACCAATGTACCCAGCTCACAGAATGCCCTGCTTCTATCCATACAACTTTTAGTAAGGGAAACATTTTCTAAAATGGTAAAAGTGGAAGGCACAATCTTGGAATTAAGAAGGACACACTACTTTTCAAAAAGTAGTCTTCCAAAAGCTGTAGCTGTGACTAGAACAGTAATAAAATTCGACCTATTTGGTGCTTTAAAATGTGCCTAATGTCATTGGATCAATAGAGGAGGGGGAGTTATAGTTCACTCATTTCAATGTAAGAGCTCAGAGACTTAAGTATATGAATCTCCATCTATAGAGTAATGTTGTAATGAGTAACTAAGTCTGAGGCTTGTCCTAATGGTGTTTAATGTCTATATGTGAGAAAAGGATAGGGTTGACAAACTGTAGGTGTTCTGCTAATAGTGTACAAAGCTGATTGAACTCTAGCGGGGTCTGGGGTTCTCAGACTCTCCTTATATAATATTGAGTCTGCATGATTCAAGCTTAGTTTTGCATTACAAGTGTTAGAGTCTCCTAGTATAGGAAGATCTCTAGGATCAAGATGAGTGTAGTAGATTTTTCATCCAAATCCATTGGTATATCACTTGATAGAGAAGGTATTTGGACAGTGATGGATGCTGGTTATTTGAAACGATAACATAGACCAAAATGTCACCAATGCATTCAGAGCCATCCCTCTTTCTAATCTGGTCAATCAGACCACCTCTCCATATTCATTCTTCCCAAATACACTCCAATCATGAAAAGAACCAAACCTGTATCCAAACAGGTCAAAATTTGGGTCAATTGAGAATTTGTCTTCTCCCCCATCTAATGCTGTAGTACCCGCTTACCACAATGTCCCACCAAATTCCACTTTATGTATACTGTATATTTATTCTATTCACTTAACCACTATATGCACTTTATGTATGTACCATTTATTATTTATATTTACCTATTTATTTCCAGATTGTATATGGACGCAAACGTCATTTCGCTGATTTGTATGCCTTATACTTATCCAGTGACAATAAAATAATCTAATCTAATCTATAGTCCAATAATAAAAAAAAAAGGATTTTATCTCTGTCTTCAAGGTTTTTTCAGCTCCACAAAAAGGTTCCTCAATCATTTTCTTGTTAGTAAGTCTGATCTTTTTCTCTTTACTTTGGAGAGCATGGATATGGGTGTGATATAGGCTGTGGTCTTTTTGTCTAGTGCCTGTGGTAGTCATTTCATCTACTCTGATTCCTTTATGGGTGAGTACATTGTGTGCTGCACAAAGTTATTATCGTAAAAAGTTCACAGGAAAGAAGGTAAATGGTCTTGTCTTGCAAGATCAGACGTAATCTCCAGCATAGGATTTGCCTTGTCTTGTAGAATTAAAGTTGAATTATACTGTAGGTGGATGTACAGAAACTAAGGCAATGCACATCTTTCCTCTCTAGAAGCCAAGTCATGCCAAGTGCTATTGTTCCTTTAAAGCAGTGATGGATTAAATGAAACACTCTCAAGGAACGGCAGAGACAACAGCAAACATAAAAGATGTGGAATGTATGAGTTGTTTAAATGACTTTAGGCAGCAAGTGTTTCTCATTCACTGTGTATTGGAATCATGCCCTCTGCCTAGAGCTGATAGTCTTTCTTTAGTATATACAGACTCAAATAGATGATAATCCCACTGTAACTCTATTAAGAAAGATACATGTACTTTTTCATGAAATGCATGAGAAATGAACAAAACATGTTGCATTGCAAACTTTTTCTTACAGAATTTGTGAATCTTTGTAAAATAGTATTGCTTTTTTCTAATTTCATCCGTATTAACTGTATTTACTTATGTAACGTATGCTAAAGTGCTGTGTTTATAAAAGTGGCCGAATATTGCAGTTTTATGGGAATTGTTTCAACCGGCCCCAGATTTTCTCTTCCAGATATATATACCTTCTTCTGTTTTGTTTCATTCTTTCAAATGACAAAATTGTTTTAATGTTTTCAGTCCCATTCCTAATGTGTTTTCTCATTCCCTCCCCTGTCTGAAAACTCAAAACAATTTGTGTGGTCTAATAAGGGGTCCCTTTGGGTTTACACAAGAAGGACTAGAGCTTACAGGAAATAAACTATATGGAAATCGCTGTATCTCAGCTGGTGTCTAAGGAACAAAGAGACCACATCCTAGAGGGCATAGACCAGAAGCAACATGTTTAATTGTTTCCAGGTCTTCGTGTTAAACCACTGATCGTACATTGTTAATGCAAACAATATGGTTTCCTAGAACTGATGGATTCCATAAGCCTAGGTGTACAAGAATTACACTATACATAACAGAGAAATACCATAGTTTTGGTAGTTTTGTGGTCCTCATTTCTCACAATCAGGGCTTTTAGAATAACATTTATATGAATTGGGGTTGACTCACACATCACATGGAAGAAACACTCCTGCCCACACCCATTACAACAAAAATTATACTTATCCTTAAAGATAGGGTAAATATAGTAAATATAATCTGCAAAACAGAGTAAAACTATTTTAAAAATTGACCACACTCACCAATTTGACTTATACATGGAGGGTTATTCTTGCAGGTCACCACTAAATTTCCAGCAGTCTCCCACTGATACACACAGACAGTGTTAGAAAGCATGTCAGCATTACACCCTACTGCTGTCTTATCTCCACATTCATGTTGAGTCCTAGAAAGTTTATAATTAGCTATCTTCTGTAAGGCTTAATTAACTCATACTCAAGTAGTTCTCAACCCTTTCCATAACTACTTCTCGCTGCTTTCACTGTGACCAATAATTCAAATTAATCAAAGACATATCCTCAGACCTGGGAACTTTTCAGGTTTCATGCAGAGACTCTGGGTTTGCAAAACAAATACTGGGTCTCCGGGAAACTCCTTAAGTCATCTGGTCTCCTGTCTTTCCCTTATTCTCTTCCCTACCCATGCCCTGTTCAGCCCCAAACCCTACTCCTTATCCCCCAAACCAATCAAATTCACCTTAATCTGCATAACCCTGCCCCTTTTGATTATGTGATTCACTTCATTAAACCCTGACCCCAATCTCCCACAATAATAGAAAGCTGGTCTCCCGGCCTTTGGTGCCTAAGAGTTCCTATGTATGCATGTCTTTTAGGACAGAAGTTACTAGTATATATTGCTGCAGGATTTATTTTTCAACTTTGGCTCTGCTTGAAGGGGTGATTTGGTAAGACTGAACTGTCCTGGTCACCAAACAGTGAAAAGAAACACAAAGGTCCAGGGCATCCACTAAGGAACAGTGTGAACACTTTAACCAATTTAAGCTTGAGCTATTAATTATTATCCTTATTATCCTTAGCTATTAATTAATATACTTATAAATTATAGAAAAGGGCTAAATTATTCTCTATATATTTGCCATGCAAACTTACTGAGCAATGTGTAAACAAGCATGCTATCTTAATCACCCATGGGTTATTCACATGCTACCCAAATAGCTGTCATTTATTTAGTTGCATTAAGAAATAAACACTGCTACTCATTATTTATCATTAAGGCTTACTGGTTGTAGTTGGTACTAGTTGGTGCCCGCCGGGTTATGACCATTGTTCTTAGGTCATCTAAGAGATATCTCTGATTTTCCCCATGAATCAAACTCATTTTGCTAGGTTTATGTATTCAATACCAGCGTCCACATTATCCTTAGGTTAAGCTGCACTTTTCACCCCTGATAAAAGCAAAACACTTTGGGCCTCATTCTTAAAAGTGTAAATTCGCCTGTTGAATTCCCCTTGCTACAATTCAACTTGCATTGCCAAAAGAGTTGCAGATTCACTTCTCACTATTGACTAAGTGGAGAATACTGCTTAGTATGCTGAACAAGCAGACAGTGACAAATGCTGTCGCATGCATAGTGTGGCATAGTCACTCAGATAGAAGTAGGATGAGAAGTCATGCAGAGTGAAGTGAATTCGACCAGTGAAAGGCAGTGATGTCAGACTCAGCATATCCCACTAACTGTATTCTGAAAATAATCTATTTTTATGTCACCTTGTTTCTAGGTCATGTTGTCACTTAGTTACAGTCACCATTATCACTTTTGAATGAAGTTGCCTTAGGCAACATTGGAGCCCTGCCATCAAACCCCAATTCACCAGTCTGAAGTGACGAAGTGAAACAGGTGAATTCGGAGCTATTCATCTTGTCACATTCGCACCATTCCTCCGCTTAGTCAATAGTAGAAGTACCTGTGGACGCAAAATGACGCGAAGTTCCCGCACAAGTTCAGGACTATTGTAGATACGAGAATTAGACACATATACGCCAGTTTCCAAAGTTTATTCAATAAGTAAACGTGGGAAAATGGCGAATAGATGTGAAATCATAGCTCTACGCGACTATTCACCATTTTAAGAATGAGGCCTATTGAGTGAACCAGCATTAAAAGCGCAATATAATGTGAATTTGGAGCATCTGCTTATATAGGGAAACACCAGTGGGTTGAGCTTACTTCTAAGGAATACTGATTTTCCCATTAAAAGCAATGTGGACTTTGTAAATATCTTTCTATCCTAATTCCTAATTGCCTTTATCAGTTTGTAATGAAATAGTACATTTAAATTAAACATTCTTTATGTTACCCCATCTAGTCTTAAGGTGGCTATTTATAAAAGTGGAGAAGTTCTCGACTAGTTAATGTTCGAAAACAGCCTATTTTTAAAAATATTAACAGTATTGCCTATTTGCAAAGCTATTAAAAGCAAATGTTATCACCCCAAAGCTTTTGCTTACCTAAGACTGTCATAAACCATTATTCCCTATGTATTTGGTCCTGTAACTTAGCCACAGTAAAAACGTTTTCACATTGAAAAAGAAAATTGATTTCAGAAAGTAATGGTGGCCGAACCTAATAGTAAAATGCTGCAAAGTGTGCCGCTTTCAAGCGATCGATATTTATCAATATTGTATTTTTTTTCAATGGTAACAACTTTGAATCAACCCTATCAATTGAAAAGAACAGCAACAAATCCAAACCCAATTATTTTTTATAACACAAGGTGTGCTCTACTTGCAGTAGTGGACGACTGGTGGTCTCCTATCAATCAAATGACTAAACACCACCTGGCACAGGAAATACTGCATTCCAAATGGAAAAAGTAGCACAAGATTTTATCACATCCATACGATGTACTTTGTATCCTTTTTATTAATCTCTATGTTTAGGCATGTCCAGTATCTTTTTCTGGTGAAATTAGGCTGTTTTGTACTTTCCAAGGGGTATGTGGGAGTTATTTATAGTATAAATGCTGACAGCATGTAAAGATGCCTATATTCACCCAGTACATACAGTACATATTGTCTGGAGGGAATTTTAATACATTTATATTCCTACTTGTATATTTAATTATTATTTGTGCTTATCCCAAGAGCCTGTGCAGTAGGCAGCTCCAGGTGGTTCAGACACAAGATGGAATGTTTGCAGGAACTTTAGTTAAATTAGCGACTTGACAGGAATGAATACATTCATTTTTCAAATCTCGCTAGGACCAGTTCTTCCTTGCTTTATCAAAGTGTTTTAACTTCTGCCTTGGTGTGTAGTCTGCACTGGGTTGTGTTTGCAATTTCAGCTCCTGTTTCCTATTTAGACACAGTTTGCAACCTGAAGCAATTAAAGGCAACACTTCTGTTGTTCAAAGGGTTCATTTCAAAAGCTACTGGTTCAGTAAAGTAGTGGCTCACAATAGGAGCTTTTGGGAACGAATCCAAGCGATCTCACATCCATCAAATAAGCAATAATTATATCTTTCAGCCAGAATATCTTTTAGTAATAAAAACTTGACTTTGATTTAATTATCAGTATAAAATGGATGTAATACTGTAAATTTTATTTATATAGTAAATGCAGCCTACACGTAAGGGCATGTTTACATAGGGCATATTTACTAAGACCATTTCAACCTTAGAAATTAGTTTCATCCTATTTCACTGTCAATATTTGCTTCCCTGTACTTTTCAATTTCCATGATTTATAAAGGATGGATAAAAATGTTTCCTCATTAAAATAAATTATCAATAAATACTGATCAGCTGAAAGGGGCACATTTTGCAATTATTTTCTATGAGGGTCCCTTCCATTAAAGATCAAGATAATATCTCTTTTAAGGTGAAATTTAAAAAACTTGAAAAGACCAATTGGGGGTAATTCAGGAAAGAGCGAAGTTACCTTGCAATGCTTCACATCAGTTCGCCGAGACAGGTACGCACTCCCTGGTCTCCTGCACTCAGAGATCAGCGAACGCTTTAAAGGTATTTCTGCTCGGCGAGGCGACTCGAGTGGTTGCGAGGTGAGCAGAAATACCTTTAAAGCGTTCGCTCATTTCCGAGTGCAGGAGACCAGGGAGCGCATACCCGTCTTGGCGTACTGATGAGAAGCAACGCAAAGTAACTTCGCTCTTTCCTGAATTACTCCCCAAATTCCCACGAGATCTCAGCTGTTTATCGCGGTAAATATTGATCCTATTTACAAATATAACATTTTCAATGGAGTTTTTCGATCAGATATTTCCCTGACAAGGTAGCCATTCTTTACATTAATAGTATGGCTACCTTTTCTGCGATAAATCCATTCAAAAAGTTTCTACTGGTAAATATCGATCAAATACGCAGAGTTTATATATTCCCTCTCCCTGTGTTGTATATCATACACTGTATGGAATTTATATGCTCTCTTTATGCTATATATCACCCAGTGCATCAGATTCATGGAAAATGTTCTTGTCCCTGCTAGCATGAGTTTTCTCTGGGCACTTCATTTTCTTCCCACAGTATAAATCATACTGCTAGATTAATTGGAGTATTACAAAACTAGCCCTTGTTTGTGTTAAGGGAAATTAGATTGGAAGCTCCACAGGAGCAGAGATAGAAATAACTGATTCATTCCTGTAAATCAATACATACCGATGTGTAAAGACAAATTTGGGTGAAATTTCATAAACTCGGAAAAGCCCGATATTGCTTATCCACGTTTATTCCCCCGAGATCTTGGCTGATCGATATTTACCGACAAAAACTTTCGATCGAGATTTTCGATTGCGATTTTTCGATAAAAAGGTAGCCGTACTACTAATGTAAAGTATGGATACTTTTCCATAGAAAAACTCGATCGAAAAGTTTCAGTTGGTAAATATTGATCAAAAAAAATGTTGAGATATTTACCACATGAACAGCCAAGATCTCGCGGGAATAAACTCAGAAAAGCGAAATCAGGCTTTTCCGAATTTATTAAATTTCGCCCTATATAGACTGTTCCTAGACTAGGGGACTATTGCTTTTTCCAATAATATGCTTTATTTTCTCACTATTGGTTGACTGCTCTCACCCCTCACAGTTCCCTCCAATCAGCAACCTGCCACTATATATACTGTATTATTTCACACTGTTATGCTAAACTTACCATAGTCAATTGAATTTTCCCACAGGATGTTTTTATATAATTGTTTATTAGTGAGCAGCTTTTTTTTATTTTAGTTTTCACAATACACTTTCTTGAAAAGGAAGAATATTACCAATATTTTGTTGTGAAAAGGCAACTTCATTTGCAAAACGCAATACAACTACATGGATTTAATGAAAGGTCACTTTTTGACATTAAAACATGACATTCACAGTGGAAACTTCTAACAGCAAGCTGTCACTAAGTATCAAATAGTAGGTTTCTTAGTGACAGCCTCTTTTTCCTGACTGTAGTGGACACAATTAAAGACTGCATGCTAGACCCATTAGCTGCGTGTGGCTCCATCATAAACTCCTTCAGTAACACAGTGTAACACCCACCTGTCTGAAAAGAAACACAGAAACATAAGAAAAACAGATCTGGCCCTCAGTAATAAGAAAAGGCAACAGTTAATATTCATGCTCCTTTGAAATAAAATAAAAAATACATGCAGTCTTGTAGGACTACAAGATCCTTCCCTGAGAATGTCAGAAGAGCCATGACAGATTCCTTATTGGGGAAATGTCTTTGTCTGTGGCTTGTCTGCCCTTAACCTTTACTGATTTCTTTTCTCTTTAGGTGGGTATGATGAATAGATGATGTTAATAGCAATTACAGACGGGTCAGATTTCATAGAGCCATCAGATCGCCAAGTGTGAACAGGATATACCTTTCAAGGTTTAAGATGGTGTTGGCCTTAGCTTGACACTTGTCATGTTAATTTTTTTATTGAAGGAACTGGTATGCATAATAAGATGACACTGTGAAAGCAATGTATACTGTTTAGTAAAGCAGTAAAGCATTATTAGATTTAAGTTTATGTTGAGAACTTTATAGAACATTTTGTGATTTCATAGAGAGATCTTTCACATGCATACAAATAAATCATTGTTTTCATTATTGCATTCTGGTGAGCCTTGAGATGATAGATCTGTACAAAGGCAGATAACTCTATGAATTCAACTGTCAAAGTGCATTCACATTACACTGGGTAGCTCCACACCAATACTTGTCAATTTGAGCAGCGGATTCCCATACTGAAGAAAAGTCCCAGGTGAGCGGCCCACCCATCAGGCCATGGGACTCGAGTGGGCCTGCCAATCAGGCTAATACGAGAGGGCTGAAGCCTCCCCCTCCTCTGTTACCAGTTACGTCATGTGACATAGGGGTTCTGGTGGGCCAATGTACCCCAGTCCGACCCTGAACATAGGGCT
Source organism: Pipa parva (assembly GCA_019650415.1). Lineage (NCBI taxonomy): Eukaryota > Metazoa > Chordata > Amphibia > Anura > Pipidae > Pipa > Pipa parva. Next base: position 10,069 of record WMED01016299.1, read on the forward strand.
CAGTGATGAAACCAGAGAAGGAAAGACCAGGATATCTATAGGAACAATACCTCCTGGTATTTAAAAGGATTAAAGTTAGTGAAGTTTTTGTGGCCCTAGCTATTATAAGGCTAGACTGTGAAGTAGCTACACAAGAATTAGGTTAGGTAGCTGTCTAGCTCTTCCCAACAGGTGCTAGTGATGGAGTAGAGCCCAGAGATTCTGGTGGACATTCAGCTCTCAGATAGGTTTGCCCAAAGTCTAGGCTAGGGTTATTATCAAATATCTTCTGATATTTTCCTAACATGAACCATACGTGGATACTCCCATGTATTTCCCTGTGGTTAAATTTTATATACATTTTCTTGTGATGAACCAACTGTTATCATTTCTGCCTAAAGGTACTCAGGGACTCGTAGATCCACTACCATCTGTGCTTGAAACCTTTTAATATAATGAAAAATAATTGATATTTCATGTGTAATTTTATTTTTTTAGTTAGTGAATCATTTTCTCAACCCTATGCATTCACTTTTGGAATTAAATTTATTAAACTCGAAAAGGCTGATTTCAGCCTTTTTGAGTTTATTCCTTGTAAATCTCGGCTGATTGATCGGTAAAAGTCGATCGATATTTTTGATCAATTTTTTGATTGGATTTTTACATTACATACATTAGTATGGCTACCTTTCCATCGAAAAATCCAATAGAAATCTTGATTGAAAAGTTTCAGTCGGTAAAAATCGATAAAAAAAAATATAGATTGATTTTTACCGATCAAACAGCCAAGATATAACAGTGGAGAAACTCGAAAAGGCCAAAATCGTCCTTTTTCAAGATTAATAAATTTCACCCCCGCCGAATGCAATTAAAAGGGCAGATTACACTAAATTAATATAGTTTCAAGATATACATAATTTATATATGTTACCTTGTCACTGTAATGACAAATTGCTATTAACAAAGTACGTAATAATGTTGAAAAACACAAGTTCATTATTGTTAGTTGTATGGAAGAAAGGCAAATTTGTTTTCACTGCATGTGTTATAACACTAGTGCCACTAAGGATTAACATCTGCTGCATACAGATTATGTGTAAAGTATGTATGTATGTATATTTTTATTTATAAAGCGCCACAAGGTTACGCAGTGCTGTACAATCCAACAATACAGTTATAATACAGACAAGGGAAGTGCATAACAAAGAACAAGTGAAGTAAATTACAAGCATATCATCAAGAAAATACATCACTCTATGTGTCAGGCCATGACTGAAACAAGAGGATGGAGGTCCCTGTCCCATAGAGCTTACAGTCTAAAGTAGACCAAAACCATGCAAGAAGTTTGTAGTGCCATCAGATCAGAACTGGCAGAGGCCAGTGGGATCCAGGGACACCCATCTTCTGTTCAGGGAATTCTGGCCAGAAGTGGTCTTCATGAAAGTATTGTGACCATAAAGATATTTCTTCAACAAGGCCGAGCGACTCAACTATTCACAAAAAAATAGAAACAGGGTTGCAGGAAAATGGCATGCACCGATGAAATAAAAATTGACATATTTCGATGTAACAGAAGGAAGATTATTTGTAAAAGGGTTTGAGAGTAGTATAATAATGAATGTCTGCAGGCAACAGTGAAGAATGGTGGAGATTCTTTAGTGGCTGAATTTCAGTAAATGGAGTTCGTAACTAAGGGGTATAACTCGTCAAACTGCAAAGAGTCACATAGAGGTCCAAACTCATGTTTCTTCACCACTTCTCCAACTGCATGTATCCATCAAACTCTGTAAATGTGATGAATTCTCAACCAATTTGATATGAAACATTCAACTATTTATCAAGCATTGGAGTGCGTTGAAGTGGCAAATTAGTCAAGGTGTACTGCTTCTAATGCATCAGATTGACTTTGCTAAATGAAAGTAAGGGGCTGATGGCAGATCTCTGGTTTGGCTTAAGTCAACTGTACAATCAAAGTCAAAGAAAATATAGTGACCATTTAACAACATGACAATAGTGGGGATCAAAATGTGACAGATTGGTAACTGACCAATATTAAGATCAATCCTGCTTATTAATAGTATTTTGACATTACTAAAAGAGAGATACAGTTATAGTGACATTATTTCCTTTAAACAGACTCATGGGAAACTTATGTCACTGCAATTTGTTGGGTGAATTCACATCATTACACATCTGCTACTGTTTGACTGACTGCATTTCTTTAGCATCAGTCTCCATTTCCTTCTTCACCAAGGGAATCCACTGTGTAGGGAATAAAGAGAAGCAAATTTGCATATGTCGGAACATAGCATTTCAAAGGGATGCGATTTCACTATGCCTGTTGGTTTTGCACTTTGTTGAATAACCTTCTTATTCAGGTTTAATGGTGCACTCAATGCTGGGAAATACAGTGGGAGATACTTATACATCATGTAATACCATCAGTGAGGTGTTTATTCTGCAGCAGGAGAACCAACCCCCAAACAACACAAAACAGAAAATGTAATTTAGAACTACAGCATAAAGAAGAACAAGGAGTAGCAAGCCTACATCAGCAGAAGATCCGTGGGTAGTTCTCCAGGATGTTTGGAACAACCTCTCTACCTTCAAAAACTTCCTCCAAAGTCTGTTGCAAGTGTACCTAGAAAAGAACTGATACTGGTTTAAAGGCAAAAAGTAAAACACACTAATTAATAACGGGCAAAATTTAAGAAACTCGGAAACCCCTATTTTGCTTTTCCAAATTTATTCACGTGAGATCTCGGAAGTTTCTCGCGGTAAATATCGTGAGTTTTTTTTTCAGTTGATATTTACTGACAGAAACTTTCGATTGGGTTCTTCAATCTCGATTTTTTGATGGAAAGGTCACCATACTACTAATGTAAAGTACATACTACTAATGTAAAGTACATACTACTAATGTAAAGTATACTACTAATGTAAAGTACATACTACTAATGTAAAGTACATACCACTAATGTAAAGTACATACTACTAATGTAAAGTATACTACTAATGTAAAGTACATACCACTAATGTAAAGGACATACTACTAATGTAAAGTACATACAACTAATGTAAAGTACATACTACTAATGTAAAGTATACTACTAATGTAAAGTACATACTACTAATGTAAAGTACATACTATTAATGTAAAGTACATTCCACTAATGTAAAGTACATACCACTAATGTAAAGTACATACTGCTAATGTAAAGTACATACTGCTAATGTAAAGTATACTACCAATGTAAAGTACATACTACTAATGTAAAGTACATACTACTAATGTAAAGTACATACCACT
>WMED01016300.1:0-13357 GCA_019650415.1 Pipa parva
CCCATCTGGAAGGCATCTGGCTCCAAACTTCTGCCTGCTTCTTCTCATGCAGGCTGTCTAATTGAAAGCCGGAAGCACTGATTAGATGTGCTCCCAGCTTTCTATTGACTCATGTGACCGATCGGTCACATGAGCTACAGCTGTGCCTGCAGACTAAGTCCAGCCCTGTTTACAGATAGCAGGGAACCGGTGTTTATTGCTAGTCGCTAGTTACTAATAAATAAATTCGGATAAACACCGGTTCCCTGCTATCTGTAAACAGGGCTGGACTGAGTCTGCGGGCCGCACACAATAGCTCGGCGGGCCGCATGCGTTTGAGACCCCTGCTTTAAAGTGATTCCAGTCTCGGCGAGGCAACTCGAGTGGTCTCCAGTCCACCATTGCTAAGAACCAGTATAGGTTTGTTGCACACTGAAATGGACAAATATTTGGTTATAAACCACAATACAATTCATACTGTTAACGCGGTAAAGATATCTTATAAGATAAAGACATGTTTAGGCATTGCATTTGCACACAGAACTATATGTGCAGTTTAAATTAGGGGTGTTGCTCGGTTACCAAGGAAAATCATTGAATATGAGAACAGTCTTATCAACCTGTGTTGCCCTAGTGAATTGTGGTAGCCCTGCTGCATATGTCTGTAGATGAGATCATGGGCCTTTGAGGTTTTTATACTGGTACATAACTGCCACGAAATTCAGTTTTCTTGGAGCAGTCGTACAGGCTGTAACTATTAACTAAATAGTTTGAACTTACTTAACATAGGACAGGATTGCATAACATGGGTTGGAATTTTCCCTTAATGGAACAAAGGGTTATTTTTTGCAGTTTGTATCAGTAAAGAGCTACTGTAAAGATGACTGTTCTCCTTTCCCTTTTACATTTTTGTGCTGAACTGAAATATAAAATATGGCCACTAAGTGGCGCTTCAGTACAGGAAAGTAATTTCTGGCAGACATCAGATGTTTTATTTTACAGAGAGCTCATGTCTTTGACTCAAAAGTACATTTAATGACCTTGTTTTCTGCCTGTCATTCCCCAATTATGAAATTTTAGTTAAAATTAAAATTATATGAAATTCTTTAGAGGAAGAAAACGAGTGAAATGTATGTCTGGGCTTGAAAATAGTAAGATATCTCAGATGTTATACAAATGTGTCTAGTGAAAAACTACCTTTCACCAAATGTAATATTGTGGTTATTGTTCAGCTAAAAATTTTCTGAGCTTCCTTAAAGAGCTGATACTGAATCCAGAGGGATAAATGGATACAATAAAGATGAATGCGATTCACTTAAAGGCATAGTTTATATTTCATTAATGTTGTTTATATCGGGTATATTTATCAATAGGTGAAACACTTTTCTTGACTTTTGACTTTTTAATTGATAGGGGCACAACTACCGTGGTCACAAACTGACCCATTGATCCAGAGATTCCAAACTACAACACTGCCCTCTCAGCCGACACTGCCCTTTCTGCTGTGCCCCTGAACTGTGCTACACACCTTTCCTTGCAAGTGTTTTATTAGTGAGTGTACTGGAAAGGGCAGTAGTGGGTTAATTAGTGGCCCTGCTATTGAATTTACACTTGTGCCTGTTCCATTATTGATTAGCAGTGCCTAGAAACATTCCAGCAAGTAGAAAACTCTTCATCAGAGAAAGGACAACCACATCCCCTAGTGGTCTGTTCAGGTAGTACAATATAAAAGAGATTAGTGGCTAAAGGATTTAATCAGGATTTTGGACACTGCACTCTATTATGCATACATATTACTGAGGGGAAAGTTCACGTAATTGATGTGAAAATAAAAAGAAGAAAAAAATTGCTGTTAAAATTCTAGCAAGTTTCAGATGCCCCTCCTTAATAATTTACTAGTCTGTGTATGAGAAAGTTAAATGTATCCCCAGTAAACTGGTTAGCCAACGTACCCAGCTGAAATAAAGCAGATGGAGTGTATACCTTTTTGTGAGATCCAGTTCTGCTGGTGCTTTAACTCTCCTATAAGAGAACAGTGATAACTGGGGACATGGGTGTTTGGCCACAAAGGGAGCCCAGCAACAATCTTCTTCCCACCATGCTTCATTTTATGCCACAGTATTCCCTCATTATGGAATTTTCTGAAACAAATAATCAATTCAAGAACTGAGAATTGGAGGAGTTTTACTAACAATTAATCCATAATATTACATACATTACTCCTTAATCAATCAGATCTGAGCAAGTCTAGTCATGAAGAGAAACATAGGGGGGAATTCAGGATAGTCCGAAGTGAGGCGAACACTCCACACCTCACTTGGGACTATCCTGAATTCCCCTCATAGTGATCTACTAACAACATCATCAAAACTATAATAAGAAAGGCAGTAGAATTTCTAGTATAGAGTGGAAGAATAACGAGGGAACGGGAAGGCAAGCAATACCAGACACACAAAAATGCTGTTTGGATTAGCATGGCTTTTATTGTTATGCAATAGTTTGAAAGTGAACTCCTCATTTTTTGGGGTTTTATCTCTTTGCTGGGTGCAGCCAAAATGGTTCCCCTGTGACACTTCATAATTATGTATTACTCCATTTATTAAGTATAGTCACCAGGTATGGTTGTATGGCGTACCAATTGATTGGCAAAGTGTGATACATTTCCATAAGGTTTTCCACAAGGTTTGGATTAAAGGTGTGAATACAATTCATTTTTCAGGAAGGTATGTCACTGACCCTGTATTCATATTTATTTGTTATTTCAGTCTCTGGACAACTGCCATGCAAACCTTAGGTGACTTCATTTTATTTGTCTCTCATCATAATAGCGAGAACAGGTTGTGGCCTTTACACCATAAGTGGGGAAAGATCCATTTTATTCATTCAGACTATTTATTGATTCAAGCGTAGATTACCAGTCTCTAGCATGTGTAGATGAGCAACCTACATACCAGATTATGCATCGGGCCATGAAACAGATTTCTGATAAACTATAAGAAGTCAGTTTTCGTGAATATAAATGTTGCTCCAGATCTCCATAAGATAATTAATTTTTTATGTAACTCTGAATTCAAACTCACCAGTAAACAGTGCAGATATTTTATATTGTAGGCAGTCTTCCTTGAGGAAGTACAATACATCATTAAAGACAAAGCCCAACAACGATGTATTTACCACTGCATGTGGTTACTTCCTTTAGAATCTGCTGTTAGGGTAACATTAAAAATGGTCAGAAAATAGTAGCTGAGATGCATACATAATCCTTGTGCTAATTTATTATGTCATCAACTATTATGAATTCTATACATAATTACTATTGCTATACATGAATTCTGGGTAAAACTTTCTCAAGTTCAAAAGCTTTTATTCACATAACAAAACCTTAAGATGTTGAATATTAATTTTTCAACCCCCCCCCCCCCAAAAAAAAAAGAGTAAAATATGTCTCACATTCCCCATTCCCAATGTGGTCTGGCTGAAGGATCACAATATTCTATTGTCCAGTAGTTTTATGTACTTGCTTGCTCCTGATTGGATTTTGTAACCTGTTCTTTCAATCAGCTGCAGATGCACTGAACATTCTGATCAGCCCAGTTGTTATTAAACTGTGAAATGGAAGGGTTGCAGCAATGCCTTATTAAAGATGTAGAAATATATGCTATAATTGTAAACAATTTTAAATACAAACATGACTAATACAACATTCATGCATAATAGTTCATGATACCCGAAGTCAAATTGAAAGGCTGGAATCAGCTATAAGCTATGCAAGAAAGGATAACTCAGTAAAATTATCATCTCATAAATGAGTAGCACAAGGCTGCCCATCTTTAGGCCTAGAGGCCCTACACAAGCACTACAGGTGTTTCAAATAAATATGTTCCAGTATAGAAGGTAGTTTCCTTAGTTCTTAGTTCTAAGAATCCCTTATCAAAAAGCACAGATCTAATGAGGTCCTGGACTTCACCCTTATAACTAGCAAGGAGGTTTAGTCTTCTCTACAAGAAAATTCCCAGAAGGTGGCACCCAGGTTAATCCAGCACTGATGGAAGGCTGTAGTAGAGCTAAATTTTAACACTGAGGAAGGAGACATAGTAGAACTGAAACAGCTGAACTGTAACTTGTACTGCAGACAAAAGAATTATTGTAACAAAAGTATGGAGACTGTATAGTAACAAAAAGCAGGGACCAAAGTAGAGTAACCAAGCACTTTATGTTGAAGAACAGGGGACATTTGAGAAACAGAGAACCAGAATACTGAAGCAGACAAGAACAGAAACACCAATTAAAGAGTAGGACTACACACGGAAGCATGGCATGGGAATGGCATCCGCTAAAAAACAAGTTGCTAACAGAGTTCAAGCACTACATAGTAGCAGGGCCAGCTACATTGTTATGTCAGTCTTTCAACAGATATGCGGATTTTCAGGACAGCAGATCATGCCTGGGAAAAATGTTTGTGCAAAATAACTTTTGAATGGACTTATCCTTTAAAACTTTTCACTTAATTGAAGTGGAGGTAATATCTCACGTGTACAGCCCTTGAAAAAGTCAAGTGTCTAATTACAATGTCAAGAAACTAATAACCTATTTATCTATCCAGCAACAACCTCACAATAAAGCTGTATCCACAGCATATTTACGCTGTCAGGTAACTCACATCCCCATTCCCAGAGGCTGCAAAGATAGAGTCCTCACTGGACAGAGAATAATCAGAATATCAGTAAACAAAGGCACCTGGACAAGCTTCCAGTTTCACCACTGCTCATTCCCACTTCTCAGATGCCAAGTGTGACTCCAGGTAACTCTTTTTCTTACAGAACTTTATGAAGGAGGTGAAATGTTCTATAGAAACAAGTTGTCCACAAGATTTTCCATGTCTGTAAACTTTTTGACTTATAAAAATGAAAACGGAAGCATTTGCCTGAAACCACTTACTAATCATTTTAGAACTGGGGCTAGGAGAAAGTAATGCCTTCCTCACGGTTTCCTCATCTCTACTTGTAATAACAACTTGTGCTTATTAACATTTAACAGGACTGAATGAAGAAAGATCCAGTCATATCACTGCAACAAAGGGAAAATGACACATTTATATTGATCGGTTCCATTTTAATTGTTATTTGATTTTATGTGAAATAAAAGATTTTCCATGCCTCTTTGATGTTCTCTTTGTCATTAAATGCATATTTGATTTTGACATTTAGTGGAATTTCAACACATTTAGGACATAGAAGTCCCTTTAAAAGACCAAAGGAGTCGAATCCAATGCCATCTTTCATTTATTTATCTTGCAGTATTTTATCCAGGTTATTGAAGAGACATATCTAAATGAATGTTAAACTTTGATAAAAATATTGCTACATTTTGTACCCAATGTGTGAAATTCCATTTTGGAAAGGCAGAAATAAAAGTAGTTTGTCAAAAGCACGTTGACAAATGGTTATGTAGAGACAGTACCTTGATTGCTTTCACTTGTGTTCACATATCAGAGCTGAGAGAACAATTTAATCTTCTTGTTTTTGACAAATTGCTTAATGTGCAAAGCAAAAAGAATGGGAAGATGAGATGGGTAGCCCTGAAAGTAAAATCATTCTGATCCAAGGTAGGATGTTGTTCTTGTAAATTAAAGAAAATTCTAGATTTGACTTTCAGGTCGTTCTTCCTGAGACCATGTTGTATTTATATTTCACCTTTAAGATGAGGGTAATTTTTTTCTGTTTAGGCGTGTAGTTTAAAGGAGCACTATTCCCTTTCATTTAATATGCATTAAATGCATGTATTGGCCGTGTTATCCATGCTTCTAACTGCAAAAGTTTCTAAATTCTCCGTATGTTTTATAAAAACTTTAATAAGGCATTGATGTAAGAGTCATTTCCAGTTTATTAACTCTGCTGATTAGAATGGTCAGTGCTCCTGCACCTGATTAAAGTTGAACTAAAGCTCTGATGGTCTCAAAATACTTCCAGCATCACAATCCCCAGCACTTTCTGTCTTCCTTTCTCTCCCCAATGCACTTACAAAAAGCCCTAATACCACTTCTTTGCTTGTTTGCATTGGGGTTGTAGAAGTGGAGGTGTACTTTTAGAATGGTTGTGATGCTGGAACTTGTTAACTGAATAGCGCTAGTGAACCATTCAGAAACACTGGCACTCACTGTTAAATAAAGATAATATGTTTAAGAGATGATTTGACTTTGCATTTTTATTATTTCTGTTCTTTTTAATTGTTCATAATCACATCTCTTGTTTAAAGTTAAATCAACCTTTGCTAAACCAGGTATTGTTTTTAAGAATTGATTGGGAAAGAGAAGTGCTCAACAAAATAAGGGGCCTAATAACAGCTATTATTTATATTACTAATACATTCTGTTAAAACTTAATGACTATGCAGCTTTTTATGAACTAATAAAGCAGTCTGATATTTAAGTCAATGTGTATTGTTAGTTCACAGGTTTTGGACAGTCTGGCAATAAAATAAGGCCTCGTTTTAGTGATTCTGCCAAGAGAAATGTCAAACTTGCAGTAGTATCCATTAAGCTATGTCATTTTCATGCAATGTGACATCACATGACATGGGGGTTATTCACTAAGGTGCAAATTCGACTGTTGAATTCTCAAACAGCGGATTCTCATAGCAAATCTGTAACCGCAACAATTTAAAAGTTGCAAATGTGACAATTTTCCATAGTAAAGTCGTGACTGAGGCAATATTCTCATTATAAAACCGTGACGGCAACAGTAGTAGTCTATTGTGACTGTCTTTAGCTGGTGAATAGTGATGAGCGATGACAACAGTAATCGTTATCGGACTGATAATCGATTTTTTAAATAATCGAATCGATAATCGGCATCCGATAACGATTATCTTAACAACTGCACCAGGATCTCTCTCTTATCTGTGGGCTGAGCAGCAGTTTCCTAGCAAACCTCCGATATCTGTGCAAGATCCGCAGAAGCAGAGCCTACACTGAATACACTGAACGGCACAAGGTCCAAACAATGACCAATGAAATAACACCTTACTAAAGCCTATTAGTAAAGTTTACCTCTTTAGTATTTCTGGGACTCTGAAAAAGCAGCCGAGCCCCCGCTGCCAGTCAAAGTACCAAGAGGAACGGGAGGCTGATACTCTGCTGCTGCCACATCTACTCACAGCTATCCCCGGACCTCAGCGCTAGCGTTGCCCAGCACAGCCGTGACTGGCAGCAGAGACTAAACAGGCCAATGAGAGAGAACATTACTTGGCAGTAAGTATATTAGAGCATGGCACAGGACCCGAGAGCCTCTGAGAAACTATCTCCCAGATGCAGTGAAAGTTGCCACAGAGGCGGATTCAAAATGATCAAATCATTGAGGAGCAACGATTACATGGAAAATCGTGCCGATTTCATCTATACTCTATTGTATCGATCAACACTACTGGTGAATTCACAACTATACGAAACAATTCGGACTTTAGTGAATAACCCCCTTTATATTAAGTGCTTACAACAGGGATGAATGTTGGTGTGTTTGTTAGTTAAAATAATAAATCTGCCTTAAACCATTGGTTTAGTGGAACTCTTTCTGCCACAACTGATTACAATGTTATGAAATGCACCATAATCACATTCAATAACCAACCTAAACCTCCACCATTTGGGGACATGTTATGTACATTCTCTTTCTTTTAATTTAAATGCTGTTTGGTATAATCATTATGTTATATTCTGCAAGAAATGAGGTGGAAACAACTGCTGTTATAACTGACTATCCCTTTTGTTAGAGAGAAATGGAAACTATGCCCATTACTATGCCAACAGTAATGTACTGCCACAAAGACAGCAATAATGGTACATTACTATTAGCACTTTATTGAATACAGGTTCCTTTTTTTTTTTAAGTGGCACAATATGGGGCATCATTTACCCTTTTTTAAATTTTTTTGGAAAAGGTTTATATTTTTAAGGTAATTTCACTTCAGTTTTGCAATTAAAAACCTCTAGGTGTTTGCTGGGCCCAAATGCTTTCCATGTGTTTGCCCCTTAGTGGCACAAGACAAAACTGCCCAATTGCAAACAAAAAAGAAAAAATTGTGCAAAATGATACAATTATGTCGATTCATTTTTAACCTGTGTGTTAACTATGTTGGTAGAAAACACTTCCAAAACATTGTGCATGAATGTTAATCCCCTGATAAAATACAGTTTGATTGTACCATGCTAAAAAACAACCTCCATTTACTGAAATTTCAATTTTCACCTTTCATTTTTGTCCCCCTCTGTGTATGTTGCTAATAGAAAGGGATATGCAACACATGAATAAATCAATAAGTAGAAAATGGATATATCTACATCACAAATTCTTTTCCAAAGGCCTAGATGCATAACCAGCATTAACTTCCACACTGGCTTAATATCTTCTTGGGAATATTTAAGCAATGAAGACTTATCTCTCTAGAATTATGAATATTCTAATGGTGCATTCCAAATGGAGCGTAAACACTTTCCAAGCTATCATGGAGAGATAGCACTCCTAAATTTTATTACAATTATTACAATGTTTTTCTGAACGGAATGCCCGCTTTTTCAATTTGTGATAATAGAAGCCTTACCTTTCTTGTATGCCTTTCATTTTATATAGCTATTAAATATTTAACACTGCCATTGAGTATTTTATATTCTTTATGGGCATTTTCTGGATTTTCATGAAAGTCCACATCCCAGGAAAAACAAGGATTTATCAGCAAATGTTCCTTAGATGTTTTGCTAAATAAAATAAACCAAACATTGGCAATTTTTTGTGTTTTGATATAGAGCTTAACATATCTAGTATGCATGCTATAAAATACTTGCAGCTATACTGTTCACCTCAATGATGAATTACTATATTTCTACTATATGTTTTAGCAGCTGTGATATAGCCAATATACAGATACAAAGAGATGCAAAGAAATAGTGTTATGTTTGCCAGTTCACAGGGAAGTAAAGTATAAATAGACTGCAGAATACTTTGCTTATTCCAAAGACTCAAATAAAAAATGGATCCATTGAAGCCAATTTCAACATATCAAAATTAATTTACAAAAAGTAAAGTAAATGTTATTTCATATTCGAAATAGATTAAGATGCACAATACAGGTTTAGTTCACACAGGATGATAAATGTTGCACATTAGATCAGTTTCAGTGCTCCACAACCTAGCTTTGTTTTATAAATGGTTAGCACTGCTGCCTTGCAGTGCTGGGTTCTATGTTCAATTCCACCCTGGGCTTCATCTGCATGGAGTTTGTATGTTCTCCCTGCACTTACGTGGGTTTCCTCCCACAATCCAAAAACATACATCTGTGTCTATGTGTGTGTGACTGAATAAGGAAACAAGATTGTAAGCTCCACGGGGCAGGGACTGAAGTGAATGATGAACCTCTGTAAAGTGCTGCGTAATATATCAGCGCTATATAAAAATGAAAAAAATACAAAAAATAAATATCATTTCATAAATTGCAAAATCATTATAGTTTAATAGGTTATGATCAGCAATTTACATGTTGTTTTTTTCCTGGTAGGTAAAAAGATCTTTATGTATGTTAACTGTGAGGTGAGTGTTCTGTATGACCTTTTGGGTTCAGGGAAGAGATATTGCCCTTACAGTCCACTACGAGGTGGCAGGGTTAAGGGACATAGCTGGCCTGCAGTAAATGCAAGTAGCTGAGTAACTAGAGAAAGGTTTTAGTTTCTGTTATAGCATGTGGTAGGTGCACCAAATAGAGTTTAGGTCAGCAGCTAGTTGTACCCAACAAGGAGTGAGGAAGGGCAAGACCACAGAGGTAAGTAAGTATCCGCCCCCTCAGGCAGTACAGTAAGAATCAGTATAGGTCCCTCTGCTACCTTCTGTGATTGTGAAGCTGTTCCTTTCTGCAAAGAAAAGATACATGAAGAGTGTATTCAAAATTGCAAAGTTTATTGTGTGATTCTAGCTAACTTACTAAGGAGATATCCTTACTTAGAACAGTATTTCCCTACAGTGAGATCTTATGATTTTAACCTACTGTTGAACAGCTGGAGTGGCAAGCTATTTAGTCACTACATGGGAGACTGGACAGTTCAAGTTGTACAGATTTAATTTTTGGGTCTGACAGCTGCTCCATGCCTTACCATGCTGTCTTCTGATGGCTTCATGCCCATTTATTTGAAAAACAATAATTAAAAAATAAATGATACTGATTATTTGGGCCTCTATACCTTCCACCACTTATAGACGTGATATGGTTTAATTTTCTATTTATTAATGTCCTGCTAAAATTAGATATTCCCGATTTGATTGTATCATTACAGCTTAGTAGTTAAATTGGGGACTTTCTACTAAAGCATCTACAGTTGCTGTTAAACAATGGTTCCTTGAATCGGTCACCTCAGTGCTATTTGAATAGCATTTTCCCTTTGCTATTCACTAAGATACAATGAGAGAATACAACCCTCTTACATACTTGGCAGTAGAAACCAGAAGTAGATTTGCACACACTATTTCTACATTCCTATCTTATATACTTGTCCAATATGTAGCATTAAGGCTGCCTATGCTTCCTACTCCTTAGCCTCGCTCTGCTATCCAGGTCTTATGTCTGAGTTTCAGATGGCCTGAACTCAACACAACATGAGAGAAGGGGGCAAATAAACCATTCCTTCACCGAATGAATGAAAATTCACAACCACCCAGGTCCCCAGCATGATGAGACACAGTGGAGGAGGAAGATAGCTGCCTTGTACACCACTGCTACACCTCTACTGGACAGTATCTGGCCACTGCTGCATTGTATTAGGCACTATGGGGCTACTGTATTGAACATTATGGAGCTAGTTTGTTACTGTATCAGGCACTATGGGGTCACTGGACCATTGTTGATTTTTATTGGGAATCATGGGGCCATTGTTGCACCTTATTTGGCATCATGGGGCCATTGTTTCCCCGTATTGGGCATTATAGGCCCACTGGTGTATTGTGTTGGGCATTATGACACCTCTGTTGCCAGCACTGTGTCTGATACAGCTATTGACAGTTGTACTTTTAATATGCTTGTTGATTGCAAGTGCAGTTCTTTACCTACTGTGACCATCAGTGTTTTTATAAATGTGTATATGTATATATATATATATATATATATACACACACACACACAAACTGGATTCCAAAAAAGTTGGGACACTAAACAAATTGTGAATAAAAACTGAATGCAATGATGTGGAAGTGCCAACATTTAATATTTTATTCAGAATAGAACACAAATCACAGATCAAAAGAGAATGTATCATTTTAAGCAAAAAATATGTTGCTTCAAAATTTCATGGCATCACAAAATCCCAAAAAAGTTTGGACAAGGCCATTTTTTATCACTGTGTGGCATCCCCCCTTCTTCTTACAACACTCAACAGACATCTGGGGACAGAGGAGACCAGTTTCTCAAGTTTAGAAATAGGAATGCTCTCCCATTTATGTCTAATACAGGCCTCTAACTGTTCAATCGTCTTGGGCCTTCTTTGTCGCACCTTCCTCTTTATGATGTGCCGGGTGGGAGGGTTGCCTAGGGCGCAGATAGGGCCAGAGCGGTCTCTGACTGAAGTAAATAATTGAATTACAGTAGAGTGGAGTGTGGTGCTTTGTTTGTTTTCTAATATATATACAGTATATATATATATATATATATATATATATATATATATGAATTTAGATAAGTGTATGGTCCTGGTACTGAAATTTAACACAGTGAAGAGAGTTTCCTTTCCAGCTACCATATGCTTTGTTATAAACTTTTAAAAATTGCATCCAGTATCAATGGCATACCTACAGGGGTCGCAGTGCCCGTCCACCACAGCTGCAACCCCTGTTGTGTGCCACTGGCAGAGAGGGCCTCAGTGTTGATCATGAATCGCCTCAAGAGAGTGGCCCAGTGCAGATTGTGCAACGGGGTCTGCCTCCCCAAAGTTCTACCCCTATCCAGTATTTAATATTGTGCAAACCACTTTAAAGAACCATTCCATTATGCATTCAGAATACTGAATGACGACTGCATTGGCAGAAATATTATACTATCTTTACCTACCTTTACGGTTTCTTATGGACTTTCAGTCCCAGGAACTGTGGCACCTGTCCTCAATATCGGTCTCTAACCTGCATTTATGGCAACAAAAGTCTACTCAAGGTGTGCCATCTCTTACTCCTACCACATTCAGTGGGATCCATGTCCAGATTCTGTTATTCTGCAAAGGTACACCTCTAATGTTTAGTTTGAAAGACCTAGATTTTCCCTTTCTCAAGCTTATTGGTTGTGAGAAGCACAGTGAAGCCAACAGGGTTCTTCCATTGGGGCTTCATATATCCTGTGTGACCTGTTTCACTATGATCGCACAGGGTTTATCATTACATTCCTCCCAGGAATACCACATGTGGGAGAAACACTGCTAAATCAGGGAATTCTGCCCAAAGCTCATAACAAGGCACCTGTTCATAATTAACCAGCTCCTGAATGTTTACATAGTTTGTTTATTTTCTGATCCATAGTTATTATTTTTAAGCCTACCCCTGCAGTTGAATTGACTCTTCCAAAATTGCACTCATTAACAACAAAAGCTCTATTTAACATAAATGAGACACCTGAAAAATACTGAAATAAATGTTTCCCTTTTCTCATGCCAGAATACTGTGCTTTGCATTTTTATAGCTGAATAATCCAATCTGTGCATGGACAAAGAGGCTGAATATGCTACAGGCACATTCACATCAACTATAGCTCCAAAATACTTAAATGAAAATATTACCTGAGCATTTAGATGGAATTCTTATTAAAGGAAGCTACCGTTCATTCCTTAATATACTGCACTCCTACCAAGTATAATTTAAAAGCATTAGGGCAGTACATTCTTTGCTTGAACGTAGAGATATAACGAACGAACTATTGCTGGAATATTTATCTCCATTTATAGTAAATTTTTCCAATAGCAATTATTTATAATGAATTAGAAGCCTAGAATATATTTGAGTTTCTGAAATTAATTAATTTTGAAAGGCAGTCTTATTTCCTTTAAGCAAGCGGTTTCCATGGTTTCTAGGTTGAAACTTCCACGAAGTCCAGCCTCTCCTCATTTCCCCCCTTCTTAGTTATTTATATATAAAAACTCAGGCCAGATAAAGTTTTGAGGACGGGAACAATGGTGCACACATACATGTAGTTATATGTTCAGTAAGGTTGAAAAAGACACAGGTTTCAAATTCAACCTGTAAAAAACAAATAGGTTAATTACCTTTAGTTTAACATGGTTGGTTTAAGGCAGTGGTTCTTAACCTTGTTTGTGTAACGGTATTTACCTAAGTTCCAGGCCTTTTGGGCATTCCAGCACTTACAA
>WMED01016301.1:0-13357 GCA_019650415.1 Pipa parva
GTATGCTGATCTGCTTTTTGTTCCTCCCTGCTTGTTTATGTATGCAACAGCTGTTGCGTTGTCCAATTGTATCCTTACTGGAGATCCCTGCAGTAAGTGTGTCCACTGAACAAGAGCTTTATCGCTCTGAGCTCTAAAACGTTTATAAAAAGCTTTGACTCCTGGTAACGCCATACACCCTGGCATGTGTGGTGAAGGTAGGTGGCTCCCCATCCTACTAAACTTGCATCTGTCATAATGACCTGCTAAGGCTGTAAAAACCATTTTCTTCCCTTTAACAGATTGCTGTGTTGAGTCCACCAATCTAGTGACTGAAGTGTGCGCTGTGAAACATCTATTGTTTGTCTCAGATCCTTGTGATTTTTGTTCCACTTTCCTAGAAACTCCAACTGAAGAGATCTCATATGGAATCTTGCATAAGGCACTGCTTCTATTACTGCTACCATATGACCCAGTAACTCTAAACATTCGTGTGCTGTTATTACTCTTTTTTTCTGTACCTCCTGTGCCATATACAGTATGCCAACTGCTCTGCTTTTTGTGATGTAAGCGTAAGGGACCCTGTTAACATATTGAACATTAGTCCTAAAAATTTTATTTCCATACCTGGGTGTAAAGTACTTTTATTGTAATTTATTAGCCACCCAAATTTTTGCAGAGTGTGTAGCACTTGTTGAGTGTGTCTTGTAGCCTCGTGCAGTGTAGGAGCAATGATGAGGATATCATCTAGATATGGGAGTACTGTTATTCCCTGGATCCTTAATTGTGCCATAACGGGAGCCAATATGTTTGTGAATAGCCTTGGAGCGGTAGCAAGGCCAAAAGGTAGAGCAGTGAATTGGTAATGTTTTCCTAATGCTGCAAACCTGAGGAATTTCTGATGATTTTGGTTGATAGGTACATGTAAATACACGTCCTTTAGATCTATGGAGCTGAGGAAATTATCTTTTTTCGTGGCTGCTATCACTGTCCTTAACGACTCCATTTTGAACTTCTCTATTTTTATGAGCTTGTTTAAAGATTATAGATTTAATATCTCCAAGTCCCTTCCTTTTTCTTTACTAGGAATAGGTTGGAGTAAAAACCTTGAAATTCCTGATGTTGAGGCACTGGAATAATTACCCCGCTCTGCACTAACTGCTGTATGGCCTGGTGTAATGCTTGCTTCTTTTGAACAAGCTTGGGAGTTGGAGATTGCATAAACCTCTTTGGGTATGGGAATGTATTGAATGGCAGTCTGTATCCTTGAGTGACTATTGTAAGGGCCCATTGATCTGTAATGTAACTTTCCCAAATGTCTCTGAATAACAGTAGCCTTCCTCCCTCCTAAGGTTGTGAGTCACACTGTGTTAGCGTTTGGTGGCGCCCTTTTAAAGGACTTAGTGTGCTGCTGTTGCTGCCATGGTTGTTTAGGACCCTTTGTTGCAGTGTATTGTTGCTGTTTATATGCAGTGTTAGGAAAGGAACGGTAATTTTGCTGTCTCTGGTTCCATTGTCTTGCATGATAGGGTCTAACATAATAATTTGGCTTATTCTTCCTTCCCTGTGGAAGAAAGGAATTGATTTGGCTCACATCAGACCCAAATAGCAAATCTCCTGAATATTTTAAAGATTAATCTATTTTTTGAGGTTGTGTCGCCTGACCAATGTTTGAGCTATAGTGCTCTGCGTGCCACAATGTTTGCTGACATAGCCTTTGCTGCAAGCTTAATCCCGTCTGTAGCGGCATCTGCTAAAAATGTAAAGGTAGCTGCTAATCTCTGTAACTGTTGTACTGAATCGTGATCTAAGGAAACCTCCTGTAACAAGGCCTCTGTCCAATGTCTAGCAGTCTTTATTAATCCTGCTGTAGCAGCAATCATTGGTCGTAGCAAAGCTCCCAAAGTCAAATAATTTTTCTTTAAAGCCACCTCCATGCGCTTATCCATGGGGTGTTTAAATGCTACTGCATCCTCTGTAGGTAATGTTGTGTGCTTTAGAATTCTACTAATAGCAGAATCAAAGTTTGGGGACTTGTCCCAAATAGCTTGAAAAGAATCTGCAAATGGGTATGTTTTCTTAAACCTTCTAGATGTGAATATTCTCCTATCTGGAGCTGCCCATTCATTATCAAAGATCTGTAAAATTGATTGACATACAGGAAATATTTTCCTAGGCTTAGCACGCACACCTAAAAGCTTGTCTGCTTTTGAAAGTACTACCGGCTCTGGCTGTATCTCTAAAGTTTGCAGCATGTCTGTAAGTAAGTTACGTGCTAACTCAGGACTAGATTGTTCGTCTGCATCTGTGTCTGATAAAGAACCTTCACTAACAGAGTCCTTGTCTGAAATAGATTGTACTGAAAAAATAGACTGCACAGACGATCTTTCCTCTCTGTCAGATAGAGATTCTGGTGATCTGTCCCCCTTCTTCCTTTTCTTCTGCCCTACGTTAGGGTCTGTGGGCATTAATGCCTGCTTTAACCAGTTAAGAATATCCTGCACTGGCGGTGTGTTGCTTGCACGTGGTGTTGACATACTGCATTGAACTACCTGAATAGGAGTAGAGGGTATAGCAACTTGTGGAGACATTGCATGTGAAGTATTTTGCTGATCTACTGCTGTAGAAGTATTTGGTCTGCAGTCAGAACAAAATTCTCCTACAAATGAAATCCTACTTTATCACCAGATGTGTACACTGTGAAGAACCCTGTTAGAGGTTGAAGACCTATAAATATGTAACGTCCATTTTGTATTGGTGTTTATTGCCTTCGTGATGAGAGAAGTTGAATTTTCTGCTGTTGACAATAGCTTACAGGAGTAACAAAATGTGAGGGAGCTTGGGGCAGTTAATTGTACATAAAGGAGAACTAAAATGCTCCTTCATCTAGGGTTGGTTCTTAGGTGGGGCAATGCACTTACCTGTGCCTGTATTTTCTCTAGTGCTGGATACTGCTTTATGTTACAGGTGATGATCTTCTTTTCTTTAGCTTCCAATGTATGATTCCTTCTTGCTTAAGCTGCTGTTTAATTTTACAATCCTGCTACAGCTCTGTTCTCTCTCCCTTTTCACTGAAGTGGACCAACTTATGAAAGATACATATGAAAAAATGATTTCAATCAAGACTGATTATATGTCACTACATCTACAAAAGGCATTTTGATATAACTGAACAGCATCAGGAGGTAACATAAGAGACCACCAGGGGCTACTCATCTTTAGAATTCATTTAAGTATATTGTAGACAATGGCATTTGATTTGTTTTCTTTATTCCCTTTTCAACATTTAAATTGTCTTCTGGTTGCTATGATCTGTAAGAATAGCAACCAGGCCCTTGTTTAAGTATAAAATATAAGAATAATAATACAGATCTTAAATAGAGAGATGGGAATGAAAAATGCTTTAAAAATGCTTCAGATTAATAGATTTTTCCAGTTGCTGAGAATATTGCCACATGTCAACAAAAAAAGACAAATCAAAATATAAAATGAAATAAATTTTAAAAAAAATTTAAATGAGAAAAAAATGAACAATGACACGATGCACTATAAATGCTACACTCTACAAAATGCTACAAATGAAAGATTCTGACAGATTCATAATACTATAAAAAAGCTACAGTATCAAGCACTCAGCTGTCAAGGGTGCTCTGAGTAGGAAAATCTGGGAGACCACAGCTGTAACTACTGGGAACAAGATCCATCACTGCTTACATAGACATATCATTCAGTCATTTTCAGACTGGTGCACAGAATGTTTTGTTAAATTTAATACACTCATGTCTTTTGAGTAGCAATATTTTACAGGTTGGATGCATCTCTGGGAACTCTGAGGGCACCAAGGGCCTGGAAATTAGCTTCCCCCAGGTTTTTATAGTTGGGGTGGGGTTTAGTGCCACACTCTATGTCATAGTAGGGCAGGACAAAATTTGGCATACTGGGTTGCTTTCAGGTTGGATCAGGGTGTGATTTGTGAGGGAGAATGATGTGGAGCATCACAAGAAATTCCTAAGTCAGAGGACTTAAGGATTTCCTGGAGGGCCTGTATTTGCTCACCAGTAAGTTTCCAGGTCTGGTTGGGTGATAACAACACAGAAGTCAGGTTCACATTACTGTGCAAATGTAACTCCCCAACCTCCATTACGTTAAAAGTCTCTTTAAAGTTATTCCAAATGAAAACTAAAGTTGCACAAAGATTCTTATTGCTCTGCATCCAAGCTGAAATGATGAGTGAGTGTACCCAAGAGAACATCACCCAGAATTGAGAGATTTGCTACACTTCCAATAAATTTTAAACTCAGTCCTTTTGTATCCACCAAATACAGACCCATAGATCTGAGGAACAAAATGTAATTAAAGGGGATGCAAAGTCAAGATAATTTTTTTTTTCTAATTTATTTTAAATATTTTGTTCTTAGATTACTTTGCTATCATTATTTAATCTTGCTTTTTGCATCTCAATATAAAAGTGTGATTTTCAGTCTTTAAACTAGTGCTATGATTATAGCCATGTTTCCTGTGTCCATAACACAAGAAGTAACAAGATCAAAATTAGAGTTATATAGTATAATATGGCCCAGGGCAGGGTAGGCGGCCACCTAGGGCACTGCATCTAGTGCTTGCCCTCCTTCTTTTCTCTGTCCCTACCTACCTCCTCCATGACCCGGCTGTGTCTGCTGTAGAGCTGAGCGCTACAGCTTTCTTTTCCCTTGCAGTGATTCAACTTCCTGCCGATCACAGGAAGTTACATAATTGATGGGGGAGGAATGCTGTAGCATTCAGCTCTACAACAAGATAGCTCCATCCGGCAATGACATCACCAGTACCATGCCAATTTCATTCTAATTGGCTGATTGCCAGCAGGGACAGAGATCAGGGACTGTGAAACAATACTCAATAAACTCCACTGTCCAAATAGAATCCAGTACATTGGGAGGTATGAATAAGGCTATGATATTTATTTGCAATCATTAAGAAATTGGCAAAAACTAAACAAGAGATGTTTAAAGTCCCCACCCACTGGGAAATTAAGATCTACATCTTTCATTAAGTATATATTTAAAATAATTTTGTTTTAACATATTTTCTCTTGGAAAATAAACATTTGAAAATCTGCCTTTAGTTTCCCTCTACAATAGTTACATTAAAAACAATATCCCATTCTGTCCGAATGCATTTTATTCTTGCTTGGATGGTCACTTTTTGTAGAAATAACATTTTGTGATTTTAATGGAATATGAACAGAATTATTTTCTCGTTCTGTCCGTTTTGTTACAATTCTGATATTCTGCCCGAAGATCTAAAATCTCCAGAACTATAGAGGTTTCTAAAACTTACAAAATCCTCAGATCCTGGAAAATTCATCAGGACTGCCATGTTTTATCTAAATCTGCCATTCTCTTATTCTGTTAGAAGGAAAGGGTTTTAATTCTGCAGGTTCTAATGAAATAATATATTGAACTTTTTACAAGGTGGAGTATGATGATTAGCTGCTGTTTACATTTGGTTTTACCCTAATCATGTCTTTACCCAAAAGATTTCATTACCTAAAGATGCCTTTCTCCTCCAAATTGCCAGGTGTAGTGGAATCATGCCACTTCACAGGGCTAAGCAGCAACAGATGGGATTTCGCTACTCCTAATTCACTAAACACTGATGGGGTTATTGACTAAAGTCCATATTGTCCTATAAAGGTGTGAATCTGCCACTTCCCCATATTCAGGTATTCTGCAAACTCTGCGATGTGGTCAATTTTCCAGCTAACAATGGTCGCAAACTACAAAATAGATGGTTACTAACGCAGATGCAAATTTGCTATGATAATACTGACACCGTCGCATATTTGCTGTGGGAATCCACTTTTTAATCAATAAGGAGTAGAGAATCATTGTGTAGCCACCAGAAGCGATTAGAATTTTCACTTTGATCAATAATTTAAAAGTGTTGAATGTTATTTTGTGCATCGTCAGGGGAACTGTAGTGAACATGGAACTGTTTAGAGCAGGAGTGGGCAAACTACGGCCCGGGGGCCGACATCTTTGACTCATCCGCCAAAATGCAAACTGTCTCTGGTGTCTCAGTAAATCCCTTCTGCAACAGTAAACAGGAAATCACAGGGCTCCTCCAAGTTTAAAATTATGAAACCGGCACAATCCAAAAAAAGTTTGCCCTCCCCTGATTTAGAGGAAACAAAATGCAAGTATAACTGAATCTTTCTTGAATTAAAGGGACACTGAAGCCTGTAGAAAAAGTACAAGAAATGCTAAAATGACAAGATTAGGCTTACCAAATGATTAAAACCAAGCATTTGGAGAAGTTAATCCTAGTCATGAACATTGTACCTCCAACCAATTCTCCTTTCTCCCAAAGCTGTGACAGAAGACTCAGATCACTTCTTAGTTGTAATTTACTGGCCACAGCTTTTATTCATTTTACTGCAAAGGCAATAAAGTCAACTGAACATCCATAAACATGTTCATAACATCATATCACAAAAACACAGATAACTGGCCCTTAATATTAATGGGATCCTTCCAGTCTGCTCCTCAAACATCTTCAGTACCAGCCACTAGCAGCTACATTCCTCAGGCTCAGTTGGTATGCCACTCATGGTAAACCATCCCGATGACCACCCCAACTTCTTCATAGGGGTTAAACCCATCGAGGAGTTAATAACCATAGCACCAACAAACTATAATTAATTTTCCATAACAAATGACCTGTTCTAAATGTGGTACTCATGCACCATGCCTCTTCCATTTATTAGCCTTACTATCTCCCACTGACTATTAACCTCTTAACCTCCTACTCAGTTACAAAATGCTATTTCTCCCCCAATATCCTATTAAGCAACCCATTAATCTGTTGTACCCTGATCAACCCTATCCTCCTTAGCATTTCTCACAGGGAAGGGTGGGTGGGTAGATTTTCCTTAATCTAAAATGTTAACCTCTCAGTGTTATGGCTTCACTAAATCACTACTTCCCCCTCCCAGCTTCCTATGAATTCCCCAATCAAATCTGTATAAGGGGGAGGGCCTTCTTCATGGGCCCTTTCCCCTAAACAGCTGTCAGGACCTACTTTCCTCCTGTTATGTCTATGCAGGCTGTTATTTCATGCTTCATTTTCATTACTAATCAGCTTTTGACTATGAGCAGTTTAGGCTGCTTTACTCCACTTTTTCAGTCTCTCCAAGCTGCCTAGTGCTAAATTTCCTTAATTCCTTAGTTACCTGGCGATCCTTCGATGTACGTGGAGATCAGCAAACACTTTAAAGGTACTTCAGCTTGGCAAGGCGACTTGAGTGGTCGCGAGGTGAGCCGAAGTACCTTTAAAGCGTTCGCTGATCTCCGCGTGCAGGAGAGCAGGGAGCGCATACCAGTCTCGGCGAGGTGAATTGAAGGATCGCCAGGTAAGTTTGCACTTTCCTGAATTACCCCCTTAGTCCCCTGACTAAGGTAGGA
Source organism: Pipa parva (assembly GCA_019650415.1). NCBI lineage: Eukaryota > Metazoa > Chordata > Amphibia > Anura > Pipidae > Pipa > Pipa parva. Next base: position 7,443 of record WMED01016301.1, read on the forward strand.
GGGGCTAGGATTATCTTAAAACCTCTTTTCTACTCTTAGATAGTTGCTAATTCTTTACTGCTTATTCACTAAACAGCAAATTCACATAGCGAAGTATTGAACTGCAGCGGGCACAATTTATTGCATAGTGCAGCATGTTCAGTTAGACTGTAGGAGAACTGTCAATCTCCTAATTCACCACTTTAATCTGGCAAAGTAAAACTGGTAAATTTGACACAGTAGACCTTTTCCAGCCGCCTACTTTGACAGATTTAAACAATTGATGATTTCCAGCCTAATTACCTGTGCATGTGCATTCCAATTGGTGCAAAGAGCTCCATAAATTCATGTCCATTATAAATGTCAAAATTGCTCACAAATTCACCGAATGCAGAGTTTGATGACTATATTAGGATTCGGAAGTGGCCAATAGAGGCCAGGAATAAGCCCCTTTAAAGTTATAAGGACCTCTGTCCCACATAAAAGAGTGGAATCTATTTATAATGTGAATTCAATAGGTGAATTAATAGTATTACTGTAGGCGCCTGCAGTTAGCATTATGGAAGCATATGGAAGATTTTTATTACCCAAATTTTGATGATGCTAAATACTGTGTTGGTGAAACTGTAAAGCCTCAGTAAAACGTCACAATAAAAATCATGGTGAAAAGGGTGACAGAACAATTCAAACGCTGTTTCAAAAAGCTGCAGTAGTAGGGCAATGTTGCCACTGGAAAAAAAATGTTTAAATAAGCAAAAGAAGTAAAGTACAGAGTTTACTGCTTTATGCACCTTTCAACCCTTTGTAAATATGCCCCTCAAACATCCAAATAGTTGAACTGTGAGGATCTGGGAAACGTTTAAATGGGAACAAGATGTTATTCTGCTTTGTTGGTATGGTACAAAACCATCTACAAATCAGTTTCCAAATGGCATTTCAGAAAAATGTTGAGATAAACAGGAAATGCTGATCATGTCAAAGAATCATTCATTGAACTAAATCATGAGTGCTTGGTTAATTCTAGTGTCAGTGGAAATGGATTTTGGATAATGTTTTGGAGGTTACATGTTCTGTGGCCCCATATAGCTTGGTTAAATATAAAGAAATGTTTAGAATTTCGAATGAAAAAAAAAAAAATAGATATAATAAATATTACATCCAACCTGTTTGCTTGGAAATTAAATGCAAATTTGTAATCCTAATAATACTACGCTGTCAGTATCAAACAATCTCATTTCCAATACTATTTTACTTGTATGTATGTATAATTTTATTTATAAAGCGCCACAAGTTTACTCAGCGCTGTACAATTAAGCAATATAAATATAAGACAGACATGGGAAAAGTGCATTGCACATTACAAGTAACTTACAAGCGTGAAACCGCTTTAAGTGCCAGGTTGTGATTGACACAAAAGAATGGAGGTCCCTGCCTCGTAGAGCTTACAATATAAGCTGAATAGATTGTAAGCTCTATGGGGCAGGTGACCTCCATCCAATCTACACTATTAATGATTTAAGAGGAACAGAGTTGTTTAGCTGTCACTTTAACTGTTACAAATAAAGTTCCCTAAAAAAAACAAATGCTAGGCTGGATGCTATAATTTTGTGTTGATATTAAAAGCCCCATGCTGCTATGTGGTTAATCAACTACAAACGTTTGTATTTAGTAGAAAGAAGTGAATATAAAGTACATATTGAAATACAATGTTTACATTTGCTACAGTTCAAGAAGCTGCGATCATCATTTTTGCAGAATCATAGAGTGAAACACCTCGAATTTGGCTGTGTTGGGACTGTGCTATGTCCTATTGCTTTAATGACTAGTTTAATCAGATCTTTATTTTTCACTCTGTTAAACCCAGTTTTAAAGGTCCTTTTGGCAGTGAGCAATATTCTATGATTAAAAATGTCAGTCCTGCCAATGTCCTTTCTTAGTGATTGATACCCTCTATGCCTGTGTGTGGCTTAGTGATTTTAGAATTATGGATATGACAAGAACTTTGAAATGTTTTTGAGTAATACCTCTTCAAATAACTTACAATCTAGACACTTGTCCGAAAGTTCTTAGTAAACATGGGCATGTAAAACAAGTCTGCGGTTACTTTGCCTTAGCTGTTAATCTTCATCACAAGCCCAATGCATGTATTTGTGTATTCTTTCTATGACATAAACCACAATTGTAAAATGACACATGCACAATATAGTGGGTCTGCACTAGGCAGGAGATGGATTAGCAAATAAAAACGATGCAAGGAAAACTTTAGTTCTTTGCAACTTACAAAATTTCATTTTAGGAGATCTTCTAAGATGAAGTTAGACTTTAAACCTGGAGTCAATTTAACTGGCATGTGATTAAGAACCTGTAAAAATAAAAACAAGTTGGTTTGCACAATCAAAAGTGTTTCAATTAGATCTTAATATAGAAAAATAAACAATAAAATATTTGGTATGTTGATATTCATGCAAATTTAGGGGGTCATTCATTAAAGTCCGAACAGTCGTGTAAATGCCCGTATTCGCATCCTTTTGTGACTTCTCCAACTCCGCTTATTCAACAATCTCTGTAATGCGACAAATTCGCGATCAATTCTGATGCTTACTCCAGTCACGGATTTATGGAGCCCTTTGCATTAATTTGCTTGTTTGTGCACAGGTAACCCGGCTATTCCTCATGCGACAGAGTCTGTTGAAGGGGCGGATTCTGAAGGGTGTATTGCTCTGAATTCACCTGTTTGACTTCACCACAAAAGCATGGCAAATTGAGAGGTTTGATGTCAGGGCTCCAGTGTTGCATAAAGAGATTATTCATTCAAAAGTAACAATGGTGACTGCAACTGAATTAGTCTACCATTAAACATGAACTAGGCACAAGGTGACATATAAAAATAAGTATTTTTCACTTATATACAGTTAGTGGGATATGATGAGACTGACGTCACTGCCCTTCACTGGAGGAATTCGCCTCACTCTGCATGACTTCTCATCCTACTACGCATGCGACTGACTACAACGCACAATGCAGGCGACGGCATCTGTCGCTGTCTGCTGCTTCATGAATAAGAAGAAGTGAATTTGCGACTTCCTTTTGAACAGACGCGGAGACACTATGCAAGGCAAATTCGGACTTTAATAAATGATTCCCTTTAATGAACTGTGGCCATTTAAAAAAAAGTGAAGATTTATTTTAAGATTGCAATTGATTATACCAAATAGCATCTCAGTTGCAAAGCCATGTGTCTAGTAGAAATCTAAGTGACCAGTTAAAAGCCAAGTGACCAGACACAACCTAATCAAATAGTCGATTTCAAGCATAAACTAATAACCTTAGTTGCAAGGCCAAAAATCCAATCACAGTACCAAGTCATCAGCATTGTCCAGTGAACCTAGTCAGGAAGTCCTAGTCACAGTCTATATTTGTATCATTATTCTCAGTATGATAAAGTGGCTGTGAGTTTTTTCTTGCCTCTAGTTAGCCTTTTTCTGTTAAAACAGGGAGTCAGTGTACTTCTTTCTATCCCATAAACAGGATACTTTGAAAGGGAACCAATTATTTAGTTAATGGATGGACTTGTTCATGTACAAAACCAGTTTCAACCGCTTTTGTAACTGAACACATCTTTAAAGGACTAGTAACACTATAATAAGAAAAATACCATTGGACTGTCATGTCACATAACAAAGTTATGTATTAATTACTTTTTTCCTTGTAGTTGAAGCTATCTCTGCCTGAACCTTAGATAACACATATTCATGAAGTACTCTAGAAAGCCCATTTTGCTTGCAACCAGAAGGGAAAGCAATTCCCTGAAAAAATAATAATAAAGAAAATGGGTGGAAGGGGATTTGACAAGGCTCGTTAAGGAACAGACATTTAGATGTATAAGTGGGGGAATGGAACATTGCCAGAGGGTGATGGGACAGTGAGAGAAGAGAACACTGGGAGAGGAAGATATTGGTTCTCATTCCTGGAGGAAGCTGGAGGAAGAACCATTCCTGACTGCCCATCCTATCACTGTATATTGGGAGGATAGTTGTACTAATTTGTCACAGCCTGGGCATTGAAGTGAAGGTAGAATGCTTGCCTAAGTTGGGTACCCCTAAAACGGAGAGGAATATGGACTGATATGTGGAAATTTTAGATCACAGTGAATCATTACATGGTTCCCTCCACTATTAAGTGTTAATAAAGTTGGTGGTAGCTCCATCCTTGGTGCATGTGGCATTTATTTAATGGAAGGAAAAATAGGGGAGGTAGAGATGAGTAATGATGGTAAGGTGGCAATGACTTTACACTGTAACTGCGAGAGAGAGAGAGCATAATGCAAACCAATAAAAAATAGGAATTTAACCTCCAAGATGACATGTTTACAAGTACTACATGAGAGTAATAATTGCCTTGCTATTCCAAATAGTAATTTTCTTCTCTTTTTGGTTTACTGGTCCTTTAAACTGGATGGTTTTAGGTTAATTGGCATTTGTACGTTAAATTTTACCGAACTGTTTTTGTTTGTTTCTCATTGTGCATTTGTATTTTATATTTTGGTTTTGAATTTCATGAGATCATTTTGCTTATCTCTTTAATTGTCATTACAGAGACTTCAATATATTGTATGTCTTCAAAATATAATTTTTTTTTTGTATGATGCCACTCTCCAAGGACAAATTATAAAAACATAAACAATTCTATAAATGCCCGGAACATTTTGTAAATTGCAAAACATTTTCATGTACCAGATATTAATAGAAATAAGTTATTCTGTTGCATAACCTTTCAAAGCCTCTCATGCATCTTCATCAGATGAGCTCATAGTAATTATCTCTGGACAGAAGTGTAAGTAGATTTTTATTATTGATGTACATATGTAATAGATTACTCCTATTACATACCTTACTCTTTTTTTCCAAACAGCATCTGAAAAGTCAAACAGAATGCTTAACGTTAATTATAGTACTGAAGGAGGCCTGCTTGAGTGCGCTGTGCTTTTTTAGTGCTTTGTCTGGATGCAACTTTCTAATAAATTCATTCAAAATTAAACCTAACAATACAGCTGGAAGCTGCAGCACAGACTGGGGTCGATTTGAACTTCATGTGCCCTGCAGCACATTTTGAAATAAACAATCTCTTCATGATACTTAAGTACTTATCTCAGCCCCAACTACATCTATGACTTCAGCAAACAAGAAGCACAATAGAAGAAAGTCAGCAGCCCACCGTACTGTCCCAAAATAAAATAACATCTTGGTGCACAAAAATAATTGTGTTGAACAAAAGTTTTATTGGTCACAAAATTCAGAAAAACCATGATGCTAACTCAGTGGTATGTTATGCACCAAATTATTTTATGTGCACACAAAATGATATTCTTTGCACAAAATAAAAATTTGAAGACAGAATTTTATTTTGTGCATACAAAACACTATTTTGTGCACAGAGTTAAATTAATTTTGTGCTAACAAAATTAGCTCTATGTCACAAAATGACCTGGGAACAAATGGCACCCCATATAGAAGTGCATTTTCTTTTTGGTTATTTTACTATTTGAATGTGTAGTAGCATATGGCCTAATCTGCTAGCACCTCTATACAAGTCAGGCAGCACAAGCAGTACATACAATCCCTTTTGCCCATTTAGACCCTCCCTCCATCTGTGCCCTGGGCACTGCTCAGTTGTGAACATGCTAACCCAAATCTTTACATTCCTCAATTAAGCAATAATTAAGTAGATTGCCATGTAGTCAGGTGTCACATGATTATGGGTGGGACCCAGCTACTGGAAGCAGGAAAAACAGCAGCTTAAGATCAGAGCTTGGATCTTAATATTAATTACTGTATTTGCTGGCGAACAAGACTACTTTTTAACCCCTGAAAATCATGTGAAAAGTCGGGGGTCGTCTTATATGCCGGGTATCACTTTTTTCTCTCCTTACCTAGCTC
>WMED01016302.1:0-13357 GCA_019650415.1 Pipa parva
ATGTCATTAGAAATGTGTGCAGACCTTTATGGTTTGGTTCTGCTTCTGATTCCATCACCTGGTTTTGTTTTATTAAGATTCTGATTTTTCTATAAACTTTTTGGTTTTTGGGTCTTTATTTTTTTTAAAATTGGAAGAAAAAATTAAAAAAAACACATTTGTACAAATCTTGTGCTTTCTATGGCCCTAAACAGTGTTTAGAGACATATGGAATTATAAAGTGTAAACAAACCCACAAAGCCCATGCTTTGCATTTGTTTAGGTTCTTCTCTGGTGCATCTCAACCTTTGATTCAGACTAGAGCAGAGTCACCAGGAGCATACAGTGGCCTGGGATACCAAAATATAGAGGCAGTTAGAACAGTTCAAGTGATGCCATGTGTCCAGTACCAGCCAGAGCTGCCATTATAAATAATAATGACCTATGGGGCACCTCTAACATGTTTGTACACGTTTTACACTGCAAACTGCTTACTTACAATGATTAGGTAGTGTAATAGACCATCACCTTCATTGAGCAGTAAATAAAAGCCTATATTTGACCCCTCGGGGTTGCTGCACTGATGCCCAACCCATAGCTGTACCCCATGAACCCCAATGTTGGTAGCTTTAGTAGCAGCTACCTCCACTATTTTTATTCCCCTAGCAACAGTTAGTGGTAATCTAAAGTTCTAAACCATTATTGCTGGAGCTTAAATTTCAGAATCATGGTAATTGTTTGAGCATGCTGCCAAGCTACAATAGAAACCTTAGTTTGGTTTGTTACCAATTAGCAATTCATGTCTAATGTAATATGGTTTAGTCGGATGAAATTCAAACCTGCCTTGGATTGGAAATGTCAGATTTGCTCAGATTAACATAAATTCAAACCTCTCTTATCGTATACACAAACCTTTGTCTATATGAATGGAAATAAAGCAACCACTTTATTGCAAATGGAGCATACAGTTTCCTTTTGAACTTACTCATTATTATAAATTACATTACAAAGCAGAAGCTGTAAAAACACTTCACAATTATTTTTTATCTCCAGCCAATTACAATGAATGTGTAACATGGTGTTAACATGGTCTGGACTCTCGATGATCTATATTTAATCATTCTGGTATGGTTTATTCATATTCATATTCACTTATATTGATCATTTATTAGGGGGATATTTGCTTATTTGTTTATCACCAGGTGTGTTGTCCACTCTTGATGTTTTTTGATGGTCTCTTTTGAGACACTTTTAAATGGTTTTAATTTTTTGTTGTTTCCTTTTTCTTGTTGGAGTGTTTTTTTCTGTGTGATGATATTTAATAAAATATATTTGTTTATAAAATCTTTTTCATTAATTGATCTAATTGGAGTGTGCACTTGCAATTTGGGTTTCTTTTTTCTTCCCTCTTGCTATAACATGGTCTTAAAACCATGTAAATAATAAATATTCTTATTTGATTTCATTTTATTTGAAGAAGCACATAAGAAAAATAATTTTTCATCTCAAAAACAACCACCTATTACTGTTAAGCTCTTTGATAGTTTGGCATTGTGCGCCTTGCTATTATAGCATATCTACAGGAGAATATATCAAGTCTTATAAATAATCGGATGTTACAACATGGAAGTGTGAAGATCTAGCAGTTTCACTTCTGGTCAATTTCAGGGGATAATTGATTAGCCAGCCAACTTAGTAAATTGTTGACCTGCAGAATAATTCAAGAAGATTGATTGTCCCTGTCTTCTATTATCTTTCAACAATGCATTCAGACCAATCTTTTGTTGTTCTGGAAACACTGGTTCCTGCGTAGACTTCTATTGGAGGTTGGAAAAGGCAAAGTTACATTGAATGACTGGGAAATGCACCATTGGTAGACTATTGTTGAAGATGAAAGGAAAACGTAGAAAAGTTCATAAAAAAAAAAAAAACTTGAAACTAAAGATTGTCTCGGGGTTTGTGACTCATGAAAGAGTTCTACTTCTCCGCATTAAAGAGCCGTTCTTCTGCGGTTGAAAATTAATTATTTTCTTTTGTACAAATTTGCTTTTTCATTTTAACGTTGTTAAGCTGAGTACGTCGCTATTAAAACCTGTTTCCCATTAAAAAAAAAAAAAACATTTTTAAGATTAAAAAGAGCTTTCATTCAGATTGAAAATTGAAAGGATTATATTTCTTGCATTTACTGGTGCAGTTTCCATTCAAAAGAGTTTGCTTGCGCAATCAACACCTACAGTAACACAAAATGTTGCAGAAAATGCTGGCACTTTATTCAATGAACTGCTATGAAAAGGTGGATTGAATTCTGTATGTGAAGTGTCATACAACTTTTACAGCTATCTCACAGCCTTTGCTCTGAAATCTTAGGTTTTTGCTTGGTGAGAGATGTTTACGAAAACTGGATAAATAACAAGACAAATCAGATTGTGAGTCTGTTCACAGAATCATGGTGATATTTCTGACTAGTTTAAGATTAGCTCACTTTTTATCATTTACTATTCACGGAATCCTCTTACACATGCACAGTTTAATGAATCGAGTGTCATGTACACAATGGGAAGGTGCTTTGATAACGCCAGGAACATTTTCAATATGGTTGCATGTATCATACATAGATGTGCTCATATCTTAATCAGGAAGGCTTATTCCATACTGAGAAACCAAGCAGAAACAAAGGATAAGCCAGTCTTTCCATTCATGTGCAGAGTATAAACATGTGCACAGTGCCTTTCAAGGCAACATGACAGACAGATCCTATTGCTGAGTAAACTAATTGTATTCATGTTATACTTGATGAAGTGTTGGTTTTGTGGGTGTTATGTACTTTTTACTTTGAAATTCCTCATTTAATTTTATATTTAATTAATTAATTTAATGTAATTAATTTCTTGTCCTTTTGAGGATGCACCATAACACTGCATATATTGGCAACATGTGTGTGCTTAAAGGCTTCTTCACATGGCTTGTGTTCCCTGTATAGGGATAAAGTATAGTATATAAAGGATAAAGTATAGTATCACCTTAGTATCTCCCTTATGGAGATACTGCTGTTTAGATGTGGCAGCCATATTTTTAGGGTATAATGTCTCCAAACAAAATGCCTACGTACCAATTCGGTAGCTTTTTGGGTGGTAAAGTTCATCTAGAGAATTGGTAAGCCGACATCATGAATACAGGATACATATTATAACTGGTTATGAATTGATAGCAAAGGGACAGGAAATGGTGCCTAAATACCCCTCCAGTGAAGTTACCCAAACTGTGAGATGATTTGCCACAGTGCAGATGATGTCATCCTTTCCTAAATAAGTATATTACACAGCTGTACAATCACACAATTGTATAGAATGAAATATATATACAGAGAGATGAGCTTGATAAAGGTCATAGCACTTAATTTAACTACTTGAAACCCCAAATTACTATAAACATATACATGAGTATATATATACAGTATATATATATATATATATATATATATACACACACATATTTATATATAGTTCTGAGACAAGAAAAAAGTGCATTTGTGTGGACAGAAAAATATAAAACAATTAAGGGATAAATATTAGATTACCCATGTTACCTCCTGTATTATTTTACTGGTATATGATATCACAACAGCCCAACATAATGAACACTAACAGTTATAACTTACGCCCATGATGCAACACAATATAGGTGGGGAACAAGTTAAAGCTATAGACGGGTAAGAATGTGAAAAAAAAAAATCAATCATCTACTCCAGGTTTCATTTCACACCCACATACAGAAACTCCTCTGCTTGTGTGCACTTTGTGTGCGTGTGTGTTAAAAAACATTGATGAACTTTAACAACACCTCCAAGAGCTTCTTGCCCGGACTTGCTAGCAAGTCTTACCTTCAGAACTTAGCAGAAATCTGTAGTTTTGTTGGTATGGAAAAGGGAGTCCCCACCTACTCAGCCAAGACTTATGTAGGTGGTTATGTGTGTGTGGGAAAATTATACCAGTTTCCATTGCTCACGCAAAAGAGCCTCCTTCTGCAGAAAGTCTACATTTTATAAATAGACTTCATGAGAGGTCTTGTACAGTTCACACCTGGTTTTTTTTTTTTTTGGCTTATCAAAAGGAAATCCCTTTAAAATGATGTGTGCTATTTTGTTTCTGCCTTATGAGTATGTAAATATCTACACACAGTTAGAAAAAGAGTAAAAAGGGATTCATTACAGCTGCTTCAAATATGAAATGTTTATATTAACAGTTTTACTTTTTTGGTGAATTTCTACAGATGGTTCAGATACTTTTTTTCATGTTTTAGAGATTTTTTTAAAAATTATTTTGCAATATAGGATCCATATAGAGTATTGATGGAGCTGTTTCTTCATTTCATACCTTTATAATACCCACATCCTTCCAACCTAAAGGCCATTTTTTTTCAACATCATTATCAACTGGAAGGCGGTATCATATTTTGTACAATTAAATTTCTTGGCCATAATTTCAAAAGATTTTGTTGTAAAAACATAGCGGTACAATGATACTGATAAAAAAAAAAATGCATGCAGCAGTGGTTCTGTAAAAGTGCCAGCCGTTGCATTGGTAATGTACTGAACTATGGCAAAATCAGCTAAAAGCAGTTACATCAGTCAGATTATTCTTTGCACGTTACATAGCGACTTGATGCAGGAACACAGTTCTTGGTTGCTAGCCTCCGTAACACTAGCAACCAGAATAGAAATGACATTCTGATCTGGACAATGTTTAAATGACAATGCAATGTAAAAAAAAAAAAGATAGAAAGTAAAGATAACTGCAAACTATCCCCCTTAACCAAACTCCACAACATATTAACATTTGATTTCATATCAATGAACTACCTTGAATAAGCAGAATTAAAAATAAATGTTAACCGTTCAGTTATTCAATTTTTAACACATTTAATTTGTGGTTGTCATAAACTGTGGAAAGCTTGTAGTAATGAGTTAATTTCCATTCTGTTAACCTTTGTGCCTGAGAAATGGGATATTCACTTTACTGTGTAACACATTCGTATATAACTTTTCATAATCTGTGGATTTATAGTTAAAATACATATATTCATACTGTATATATTTCATGAATTGCAATGTACAGTATAGCACTATATGATTATACCTGTGTTATTTTTAGTCTTTTATTCCTAAAGGCTTGCTGCTGATTTTCAGGGACCTGCACAAAAAAAAAAAAAAAAAAGTGCCCATTTCAGCACAACCCAGGGGCAATTTTTAAATAGGCAGGGAGAGCTTATTCTGGGCCCAGCCCTGTACTTCAACTCAAACAAATTGTACCTACCGTTAAGGTCAACAAATAGGTACAGTTTCTGGGCAAGAAAATGCTTGGAAGTTGAGCCCTGAAAAGATAATCCTCAAATCAACTGTTCTTTTGAGGACATATTAGGGACACTTCCCTGGATAGGTAGGGCACAGGCTGTACTAATTAACGTCCATGAGGACCTGCTGGATGCACTTTACCACCTCAGAAAATCCCAGGTAGCCACGCTGGCTAATGTGCCATAGACTTGAACAGCAGCAATACCACAGCAAAATTAATTTAAGTCAAAAACACATTTAGAATGACTTTTGTATGGTACCGAATCCACCTGAAAAATGTCTTTGGAATAACTTTTAGCTGCACTCATCAAAGTCTAGGGGAACCTGCAAGAAGCACTTTATATCAGCCAATGTTCCTTCAAGCTAAAATCAAATCCAAATGAATCCAAACACTGTGCAGTGTAATATGCTTATTTCATTTATTCATATGAGTTATTGTATGTTTGTTTTCAATAAACTATAGTATGTAAGTATTAATCTCGCGCCCATGACTGCGCTCCAGTGTTGTTTTTATCCTTGCCAATACATTGACATTTTCTATCACATTTTGTAGTTTGTACGTTTTTCCATTTTTTTCCTTTATTTTTAAATCATAACATGAATATGTAGAATTTGCAGAACCTGATTAAGTGAAAACAGTGATGTAGCTACTGGTCTCAGTGAATAATCTCCAATAGCAGCCCCTACCCAGAACCACTCCAGTAGATTACTCCTCCTCCAGCCCAGGGAAACACCATTACCTGGTTTAGAGGGGATGGATTGGAGTTATAATTACCCCTGTGTGGTAAACTGAACTTTGCTTGAAATATTTTTTTTACGTTTCCCTTTTATTGAATCATCACATGAAACTGTTTTCCTTTTTTTAGCTTGAATAATAGTTTATATGCTCTCAAGTTGATTCTGTTTTGCCAAAATCACAAATTAGCTACAGCGCGTTTGTTCAGAATTCTTTAAACATGATTGGAGAGTCCAAGGGACAAACTACTGGTGCTTTTTCCAGATTTTGAAATCTGGTTGTGAACACACTCTTAGTATGTTGTGCATTTTACAAGTCTATACCTGAAGTGTGAATACCTGAAGTTTAAACATTAAATGAGACTTTACGGGACAGGAGGAGTTTTAAAATGGTCGTATTAAAACTTTTTCATAGTTCAGGATAAGTTTAATTGCTTTCAGTTTTTAAGGCCAAGAGAAAACCAGAAAAACAACAAGGAATTAAAAAAAAAAAACGTACTTTATTAACAATGGAAATACTTTACTCCATGTTGCAAAGCCATGAGTGCTTGAGAACATTTTAGATAAGTTGTCAGTTAACATGATCTTTTCTTCTAAACAGAAATGTGGCTTCATTGCTTATGAAAGATCACAGATTTAGAGGAAATAACGTTGAAGAAATCCAGATGTTGAACTGGTCAGGGCTCAGAAAATGAATCAATTCACAGAATGTATGTGAGTCTCTCTCCTATAACGTGTTTCATATCAGGCAAGAGAAGCACACCGAAACAAAGCTGAGTAAATGCAAACAGTTTGCTTTATGGGAAAAAGAGAATCTTCTATGTAAAGTTTATTGTGCTTATTGAACATCCATTGTCTGCATAAAACAACATAAAAAATATACAAAAAACAGGGCATTGTATATTTCTGTATATTTAATACATGTATAGGTGGTTATTCATGAACGAATGAATTTTCCCTACAACATGACAACTCACCTGTGTATATAGGCCCCCAGACCCCAAGCCAGTCCAACAAGCCACTATTCCTTCACAAGTTCACACATTTAGGAGACAAGTGACAAGTTGATAAATATGCCCCATGACATTAACATATATGGATTTTTTTTTTATTATTTCATCTATGTTTGTCAAAACGAAAAAAAAAAATGTATACTATGTGTTCTGGATATACACTTCAGGCACCATACAAAAGTAGTCATCCCCTTGGATAAAGATTCACGTTAGAGTGTAGTAAAGGCTGATATATGATTACTTATATATATTTACTATAATAAAGAATGGTCACTCACAAATGATACTGACTTGGCTGCTTCTTACTGTAGGCAACAAAATGGAATATTTAGGAACTCTATTCTAGGTCTGACTAATTATTACCAGCCCCAAATAATATTCTTTCCATCTGCAAATGCACAAATAAATGAGCCATATTATAATAAATATCCACTTGTGCAATAATATGCATAAATAATCTGTGGACAGAAATTACGTTAAAGACATAGTGACCCTTTATCCCTGTATAAAAATTGATATTACTAGTATGCTATAATGGTAATGAATGCAGCATTTACATTAATACATAAGCAGATTTTTTTAAATTAATAATACAATGGATTTATGCACCCCCAAAAGATCTAGACCTAGGTGCTCTACATAAATCTGCAGACATTTTAATATGGCTTCAAGGACTTCTGGTCCTTTGGGAAATTATATTTAGGCATGTCAGATATGTAGAAATATTATGAAAAATCAGAATTTCTATGCATGAAACTCATCTTTAAATTTGAAATGTTTACGATTGGCTTGAAACTCCGTTTTAGTTTGTAGTTTCATCACTACAAGAAAAATAAGCTTGACCTTTACTGTTTCATAAGCTTTCGTGTTTTTAAATCCTGGTAGGAAACTAATATAATCTGTCATGCCTGTTTAAAGTACGTTTCCTTTTATTCTGAGCATAAGGAAGAAAAAAGAAAGTATTTTCAGGTCTTGGCTTGCCCAGAGGAGAAACAGTAAAATGCAAACATCTGTCAGTTCCAGAACACAGGCACTGTGAACTTGTGGATGCCTCTTGGTTTCACCATAAGAAAGGGCAGTTTTCCATAAAACGGCATTTAAGTGTTATGTAAACACTGATTCTTTCATCTTGTTAGTGTTTACTTTTAGATGCTTTTAAGCAATAATGTGGTAAAATTAATGGATCATCATTATCTATATAGTTGTACAATATTACTGTCGGTAGCCATAATCACCTTGTGGGGGAGGTAAAGCCCAACTATCATTTTCAGAAGGGAAAAAAGAGCCATGCTATGATTTGCATTGTGCAATGACATTTGAATATAGTATATGAGTCCTCGTAACCTCTCCTGTAATCTAACTTTATCACCGTTATACACTCAGGTCTACAAATGGCATATTCCATTAAATGTTTATCATAAACACTCACTCTTTATTGCAAGAATACCCACCATTTCTTTAAAAACTGATCATTAATAAAAATCAGTGCAGACTGGACTGGATTCACTAGTATTACGATTGTTGCTGGTATTGTCACTTATGAGTCTTAGGATATTTATAAATGATTTAAATTATTGATTTTTTTTTTCCAACTTTTATCCTAAGAGTCGACCCTCAACCGCCTGCATGTATATGACATGATACCCTTAAATGTTAGAATGAGGACCCTTGCTAAATACTGTTCCCCAAAACTGTGAATGAAAGAGAAGATTAAAAATAAAATAATATTTACTGTTCTGTCATGTTTTTTCTGACCCTGAATGGGACCATCTTTTCTGGGATGGCCTTGATCATTTTTTCCCACATTGTCATCCCATTGAAGGGCTTCAGTCTTCTGTCTTAATCCATTGCAGTCAACTGGGTCTTCATCCATTGTTGAAGCACCACCGTCATTCCCTGCTCAAAAAATATCCTTCACAGGGAGACATCTTTCCCCTTTTTCTACATCTACTGAAAGTATTAGGGAACTACAGAATAAGCGACATTTATTAAACTTGGAAAGACCACCCTGGGTCCTAATGTAAAGTATGGCTACCTTTCCATCGGAAAAAAATCCAAAAAAATCAAGATTGAAGAACACGATTCAACTGCACTGCCGCACCGCTACATTACTCACTTTATTGTGCTGGAGAGCCGATGGATAGATTTGATTCTTTTTTTTTGCTCCTTTTTTTTTTTTATAAGAATGCAAAAATTCATGCAAAACAGGTCAAAAAGATAATGTCAACCCTTTTCAGTCTTTATAAAGTATTTATTATAAATAATAAATCAATGATTGTAATTAATTTGGGTTGGCATCCTATAGGGGCAGCTCATTGTCATACTTCTTGAGGGTTCCTGCCTGCATCTCTAATATACCAAGTTCTGTCTATTCTTGTATTACCAGCGGCAGTTAATAAATTGTGTTTCTATTTTTATAATAAAGTCTCTGTTTCCCATTTTTATAGTGCACCACAATACACCATACTGCCCTATCCCAAGTTGTATCAAGACTCTGAATCACTTTGAGGGTCCACAAGAAAAAATAATCTGCTGCTCGCCTAAGCTTCAGGAAAGCCTGCTGCATAATTCAGTACCTTCCACTTTAGAAATAGTATTACAAAATAAACTATAAATAAATAAAGAAGGAATGGCTTTAAATCACTTACACTATTCACTATAAACTTCTCTGACGCATCTATGAAATATGACAGGAAAGTGCCTGGGGTTGTGAAAAACAATTTCTGTCTTGAGTAATTCTGACCTCCTTGTGCCATAGGCACTAAGTATAGAATAACTACTGTGTCAGACAGGGCCTCTGCATGCCTAAACATCCTGTACAGCTTGTTCTATTACAGTATATTGAATCTATGCATTCTTATCTAATTCTCTTAATAATATAAGCTTCCTGGCTAATTTCTATTGGTGCTATTTTGTGAAAACATGTGGCTGAAATATAATTAAATAATGTGTTTATGGAGGCTTAGAGACATTTTCCTTGCATATGTGAAAATATTCTAAGCTCTGTTCCATTTGTCTGTGTTCAAGTAAAAATGTATTGTGTGGAAACTATTAGTGCATACAATTATCCACAAAGTTGTAGCAGATGTTATAGTGCACTTTGCTTCTTCTGTTTTATGTGGTTTACTACAATGCAGTTTGCCGTCATTTTTCTTGCATTTCGCTGAGGAATTCTTGACTTTGCATTGGACAGTGGTTGTCAGGACTTTGCTTGGGCTCCCATTGAGTATTTTGTTAATATTTTCTGGAGTGTAGAGTGGGTCACATTTAATACATTTTGGAGTAAGGTCTTACACCCATAACATATCAATGAAAAATTATCCACATCATAAAATAATATAGAATGTTGAAGACTTTTTAGTGTGTCTTTTTAAAGTCACAGAACAGTTTCTCGATTATATAGAACATGAGGCTGCAGGCATGGAACTCTAAAGTGACTTATAACATCCATAAATGACAGAAGGGATATGTTATGTCTTATAATCAGCCAGGCCAGGGGTTTCCAAATGCCAATCTGATCTGCATGATACCAGTCCACATTTTGGTGATGCTTGCTCAGGAAGCTCGTCACCATCAATCATCTGGCACTATTCACCTACACCCTCCAGTCCATGAACAATGATCCATGGGGGAACTGGTTTGTGAACCCAAAAATGTTTGGGACCACTGCACTAGGCTATTTCAGGAAACAAATTAAAATACATTTACGGCTTGAAACTGATTTCCTCACTTGGTAAAGATTGTTGCAAAAAAATGTTACTAATTTTAGCCAGTGCCATTGTATCACACATAATACTTCAGTTTAAGATATTAATATTGTATGTATGTATTTGTTTACTTATTGGCAGCTGAAGGCCAGACCAAGGTTATCTAAACCCACCTTAAACTTAATTTTATTGAATAACGGACTCACACACCGAATTTGGTAGAACAATTGTCCACAGCTTTTATTATTATTATTAATGCATAACCGTATATATAACCACCAACATTATTCCAACAGTTACATCATAGCAACTGGCACAAAAATCAAACCATGTATAAACACGAGTCTTCGATTGTCCACCATGATGACCAAAGCCATAAGCTACAGATCACCAAACTGGAACAACCTTAACTCCCCAAATGAAATCAGTCATGTCAGTGCTATAACATTTTGCACCAAAGCTGTAACAATAAACATAATTACTCCATTGAAAACATAATCATAAATCTTGAAAACATCATGGTTTCCAACAAACTGCAAATTTGAATATGAAAAGTCACATTACCTTTCAATGGGTGGGAAGGGAGGGAAAAGATTCTCTTGCCTCTGAGCTGCAACGTTCCAATTTGAGCGGCAAAACTTGAAAAGGTTTTATATCATCTGTATGTGACCCTAGGAGACATAACTGATGCAATGCGTTGATTGGCTGACATAGTGTCCCATGTGCAAATATTTTTCTTCTTTCCATAAAACATTTGATTCTCTGTTCTGACACCCTGTCTGACCCTGCAGCCATGGCCCCGCTTCCCCCATCCCCTTGCACCCTGCATGTAGCAATGTTGGGGACAGGAAAAGCAAAGCAAAGCTATAGCGCTACTATATTATGCAGCGCTTTACAGAGATTCATCATTCACTAAACTCTGACATTAAACTCTAGCTTGTTCAGTCTACAATTCCCATCAAATGAGGACATTACTGGCCGACTAGAAATGCCAACTGATGCTCATTTGCTCTTATGTTTCTCTAAAAATGATATGCTGTTGTGTTTTTGTGTGTCAGAAAAACATCTGTTTAGCGTCTACATTTCCCATGATGCTCTGTACGGTATTCAGCTTCAGGATAGATTCAGCTGTAGAAAACCCTGAACCATGAAATAATGTTTTAGAACATGAATGCCAGAAATGCCTAGAAATATCAAGATGCAATGTGGTTCATAAATTATATCAGGACAACAGCATTGACAGCAAAATAATCAGTCATTCATTGTTCCCATTACATCCACTCAATCAGTGTATAAAATGCAAATTCCATAATCTCCTGTTGCATTATTTATTCCCTGAAGGGGTGCAGTGGCAATTAAATGGTGCAGTGGCAGTTAGGAGAAATGTGCCTTGGAAAAGATGAAGCATCAGTGCGTGTCAGTGTTGCATGTCTCTGACTGGAGTAGCTTTTCTGCAATCCTCCAATCACTGGGTGGGAGTGTGACAGTACCAACAGCAGAGACAAGTAGAATATCTATGACTAACATGGTGCTAGACTCTACTGCCTGCAGTACCAACAGGAAACTGCAGGGAATCAGGAAGATCAGAGGCAGGAGGAAAGCAAAAAGAAATAACACTTGGGAGTTGGCTTATCTCTTTCTATAAGTGATAAAATGTTTATGTTTGTGCAGTTCTCCAGCTCCTGCTGTAATCACCAGTCCACTCATTTTTAAACAGTACTCCACATTAACTCCTTAAGTACCTTAAGCATGAGTTTACAGCCTGCAAAACCAGCTTGTACCCAGATGTTAGCAGCAATAACTGACTTCAGTGAAGAACTGGGGCCCCACTAGTTTCCTGGTATCTGCTCAGCATCTGTCTGGAAGAAGAGGTCGTAAACTACATGGTGCAGAGTTAAAGGGGAGCAGAATGAGCACAAGACAAATCATTAAAGCTGGAGGCAGCAATGAAATAATGTTTAGCTGGTCTGTATTGCTGTTGAATATATGCAATAGTAGAATGACTGGGAGAGAGAGAAATGAATATCTTAGCTGCATCTTTACTCTGTTAAATGGCCACAGTCTAATATGATTTGTGCCCCATTTCCTGGTTATAAGTGAGAAGTAACAAACCCATTACCCGTAGGCTTGCCAGTATGGTGTATTCAGGGGCGGTTCTGGCCCTTTTGGTGCCCTGGGTGAACCGCCCCTTGACCTCCCCCCCACCCGCAGCCCCAGGCCACCCCCTTGCCGCATGCCCCCCACTCACCTCCAACAGCGTTCCAGCGACGCACCTCCTTTAATGTGGTAAGTTGAATGCAACTGCAGTCCTTAGATGTTCGAGTCTTGCAGGCAGCTGCCGAATACAGCCAACAAGACCCGAAGCAGCCAAGAAGCGCCATCGCATTCAACTTACCTCATTAGAGGAGGTGCGTCGCTAGAATGCTGTTGGAGGTGAGTTTAGCGATGGGCGATGTGGGTGACATCTATATTTATATATGCATATTGCTAGTATGTTGTCTACGTGACGATAGCCATTTTGCAACAGTATAGCTATTTAGGATCACCATATGAAGGACTTCCCAGCACTCCAA
>WMED01016303.1:0-13357 GCA_019650415.1 Pipa parva
CGTGTAATGTGCAACAATTGACATCACATACATTCCCAGGAATTAAGCTAAAGTGGTGATGCATTTATCTCATGATCATGGGCTGAGAATCGTGAGATGAATGCAGATCTAGCAACTGTACACAAAGGGGCTTATTGACTAAAGTGAGAATTGTCTTGTAAAGGTGCGAATTTGCCACTTCCCCAGTTTTCTATGTTTAGTACCTGTTCAAGATTTAGCGCCTCATTGACAAAATTCCAAATTCACCTCACTACAACTCAAGTCGCTTCGCCAAGATGGACTCAAATTCGCTTCTCAGGAGAACACACTTGCATAACAGAAGGACAGCAGCAAATGCTGTTGGATGTGTAGCGTGGCGTAGTCAGGCAGATAGAAGTCATGCGGAGTGAGGGGAATTTGACAAGTGAAGGGCAGTGACGTCAGTCTCACCATATCCCACTAACTGTATTCTGTGTATATTCTATTTCTATGTCACTGTGTCCCTAGGTCATGTTGTCACTTAGTCACAGAAGAAAGTCACTTCAGAAGAAAGAGTCACTTTACATAACACTGGAGGCTGCCATCAACCCCCCAATTTGCTAGTTTGAAGTGGAGAAGTCAAACAGGTGAATTCAGAGCAGTACATCTAGTCACGTTCGCACCTTTGCGCCACTCTGCTTAATCAGTAGTAGAAGTACGCCTGCAACAAAATGATGCAGAGACCTCCACAAGATCGCGACTTGCATTGTCGCTCGAATTGGTCGTGTATTCGCCACTTCGCAGAGTTTAGTCAATAAGCGACCATGAGGAAGTGGAGAATAGACACAAATTCACAGCTCTACACTACTATTCAGACTTTTGTCAGTTTGGCCTTTAAACTTGTGTGTGTGTTTATTTTTTCCCCACCTGCAGAGCCTACAGTAAGAGAACTAGGTCTCCTGAAAGTGCTTTTGTTTTTAAAAATTGTAATCATCCGAACTGGTCGCAAATACACCACAACGCATTTTATGCTGAATAAGGGGCAAAGTGGCGAATGAATGCAAACTATACCTCTGCATGATTGTTTCGATTTATGAATAAGCCCCTCAGTGTTCGCATGTTACTTCCAATAATTAATCCGTTATTAGTATCAATCGGTAGCAGACAGCCAGTATCAATACAGGCAGGTTTCTGTAATAACTATACTGTATGTCCCCTAACAACCTGCATTGTTTTACTCAGGTACACATTTAGGAAATCTTAATGATTGTGCAGTTTGCTGAACTGTACAAAGTTTACATTTAATCCTCTGTAAATATACATAAAGCCAGCACAGAAATGCAGTGCAACAGGTTTATGACCACAATCCCTTTAGTGGATACTATTTCAGCTCTCATCCAATGTGCATGAATCTGTGCCTTGTCTGCAGCTGTATAGTGTTGATGACCAGTCACTTTTTAGCCTCAAAAAGATGTAAAAATGCGGTAAGGTCTTCCATGGGCCCGAACCATTGAAATACTTTATTTTATCCATCAAAAATACTTAATTTATAATGTGGGGAAGGTTAAGCAATAAGAGAACTACTGGGAAAAATAGCAGTCTGCAGTGACATTTATTGTCTTGACTTGTTAAAATGGTTTAGTATTTATAATGTGTTTAAATAATTCAAATATTTATTCTTTTATGTTACCATTGAGAAAGATGGATGTTAAAACCTAAAATTCTGCCAGTCGATGGGGTCATTCATTAAAGTGCGAATTCGCTTAGCATAGTGACTTCACATCTGTTTGCGTCACTACGATCAGAAAGACACAAATTCGGACAGTGACAGACAGTCGGTCACATGCGTTGTGTGGTGTAGTCAGTCGCATAATAGTAGAATGAGAAGTCATGTGGAGTGAGGAGAATTCCTCCAGTGAAGGGCAGTGATGTCAGTCTCATCATATCCCACTAACTGTATATAAGTGAAATATACTTATTTTTATGTCACCTTGTGCCTAGTTCATGTTTAGTATTAGACTAATTTAGTTGCAGTCGCCATTGTTACTTGTGAATGAATAGTCGCCTTACGCAACACTGGAGCCCTGTCATCAACCCCTCAAATTCGCCACTCTGATCTGGCGAAGTCAAACAGGTGAATTCAGAGCAGAATCCACTGCTTGGACAGACTCCGTCCTGAATAGCAAAATTACCTGTGCATGCGCAAGAGCTGCGTTAGTCCACAACTGGAGTGTTCATGGATTTCACTAACAATTCCACAATACTGCTGCAGAGGCTGATTCACAATTCTGTACACATACAGCTGATCGTGTTCATTCTCTTTATGTATGGTGTTTGCCAACAATAACCTTTAAAAGAACAGTTTATTCAGCAGTGGTAGGCTAGTGTCATTGTTAAATAAGTAATAGTTGCAGTGTTTACTATTTGCTAATTTTCTGTGGCTTTGACTTGTTTTAGCTGCATTTCAACACGATTCTTTCTCCTCCATCTTCGGCTGATTATTTTGGAACCGTAAATAAACAGTTTAGTCACCGACATAATTTGTCTGATTGTAACTGTTAGGCTAAGTTCTCACAGTGCGTATATGTGCTTTATATTTAGAAACGTGCGTCTAGAAAATACACCAACGTATTTCAGTCCAGCGTATTTTCTAGATGCGCGTTTCTAGTGTACTTACCTGACACATGGGGGTTATTCACTAAAGTCCAAATTGTTGCGTATAGGTGCGAATTCACCAGATAAAGACAATCGCAATAGGCTGCTAGTGTCGCAGTCGCATCTTCATAATGAGCATATTGTCACAGTCGTGACTTTATTATGGCAAAATTGTCACAAACTTAACATTAGAAAATTGTCGCGACTTTACAACGGGGAAATTGTAGCGAATTTACTGTGGGAATCCGCTGTTTGTGAATTCAACAGTCGAATTCGCACTTTAGTGAATATTCCACAGTGTGAACGCACCCTCAAAGTTTGCGGCTTCTCCTTTCTGGCAGCATTTTGTGTGCGGCGTATATACACCCTCAAAAATGAGGCGTAAAGCGTTCAGTCATATTCTAGTGTGGCCAAAAAAAGTAAGTCCCATAGGTTTACATGGCATGGATTTATTTTTGTTCTTTTGTGCACTTAAAAATACCAGTGTGAACCTAACCTTACATAAATGCATTTAGCAGTATCTTATTAATCCTTCTATCTGTGTATGCAATGTCTTCCTCCCATTTAGATTGTAAGCTCTACGGGGCAGGGATCTCCAACCTCTTGTGTCAACCACAACCCGGCACTTAAAGTGATGTATCCTCGTGATATTATACTTGTATTGTTCAATGCACTTTTCCCAAGTCTGTGTTATATTTGTATTGCTAAATTGTACAGTGCTGCGTAAATTTGTGGCACTTTATAAATAAAATTATACATCCATACAGTATATGTAACTCTTTACTACCCTTTGATATACTGTACATATGTTTAAGTGCTGTGATCATCTGTTCCATCCTGTCTACTCACCTGCCTGTGACATTTATTTAAGCAGCAATGGCAAACCTATGTTATGGGTGCCAGAGAGGGCATGTAGAGGCCTCTCTGTGGGCATGTGCGCCATTGCCACTGCTGCCTTCAGTGCAGGCTGTGGACCTGAGCTGACAGTATTCATGTTGGATCCACAGCCTACGCTGAAGGAGTGCTCGCTAGCTGGTGAGTGCTCCTTCCCCGATGCAGGTGTGGATCATCAGATAAATACTGATCTAGCAGCAGTACGTTTACTGGACTGCTGCTAGATCAATCAGGTAAGTATAAAAAATGACTACAGTTTTCCTTTAAGGCAGAGGTCAGCAACTTATGGCTCTTTTGATGGCTGCACCTAGCTCTTTGTAACGAGCTGTGCTCATTACAGTCTGCCGGCTAATCGCCAGCAAGCACTGTAGAGACAAAGCTCTCTCCGCGCTTCCAGGTTGCTAGCCATTGACATCACCAGCTTACGGGTTGCTAGCCAATCGAGAGTGGCTGACGTCACCTATGTGACGTCAGCGGCTCCAGATTCAAAAGGGCTGAGCAGAGCCGCACATATATGGCTCTCTCAGCCAAAAAGGTTGCTGACCCCTGCTTTAAGGCATAATCATACCTAATTTCTCAACAGTACTGAATCCGATTACAAATAATGATTTCAAAATTAGAATTAAGTTAAAAAAAAAAAAAAATTTCTGACCTGATTGAACATATGGGTTATGAATGGGTGCGTGCTGACTAACACTCCCATTCCTGCGTTGTCATTACACTTTCACATATTGCCGAGTCTGCAGTCTATTATCCGATGACAAGAAGTTAACCAGTAACACAAGATTATCTAATGGTTTCACATGCACACAAATACAAATACATATGGTTGCCACAGCAATGCTCTGAAATCCTGCGTCATAAAATGTAAGGAGGGAAGCCCTCTCAATAAAGCCTACATAATCTGTGGTTAGGCTGCATTCTTGGGCTGTTAGTAAGCAGTTTGCACATCAAGAGAATTTATTAATGTACAAAGCTGTAATGTACTGTGGGAGGAGAATCAGTGTGGGATGGTAATCATTAAACCCAGGTGTGCTTCTGGTAAAGGAATGCAACAGCAATCAGAGTTTACAGGGGTTTCCTAAACACCTGGGGCACACCTGTGAAAGGTGAAGGTCGCACAATGTCAAGAGTGTAAGTGTTGTACTGTACAGGAGTGGCAATTAGTGTCACAATGCCATTATGGCAATTAGTTACTGCTTTCCTTCTGCTGTTCATATAAAACTTTCTATAGTTTCTCCCAGTGCTTCTATTCACATATATTTTTTTTATATTATATTAATACAAAAATGTATATTTATTCCACACCACTGTACAAATATGGCTCAGACCAACAGACATTTCACAGATTTAATAATACTAAGCAAAGGGTGTGTTACAAGGGACCTTCACACAGATGCTTACAATTTAAAGGGAAATTATAGTGATAAACCCAGGGGCGGTCCTGGCCCTATTGGCACCCTGTTCCACCCCCCTGCTCCTCTCCCCCCACTCGTCTCCAACAGCGTTCCAGTGACGCACCTCCTCTAATGAGGTAAGTTGAATGCGACAGCGCTCCTTAGATGTTCGGGTCTTGCCGGCAGCTGCCGAATACAGCCGACAAGACCCGAAGCAGCCAAGGAGCGCCGTCGCATTCACTTACCTCTTTAGAGGTGTGTCGTTGGAACGCTGTTGGAGATGATGGGTGATGTGGGCGACAGTGCCCCTCAAATAGATTGCGCTCTGGGCCGTCGCCCACATCTCCCACTGGTAGAACCGGCCCTGGGTAAACCCATACTTACCTGATCTATCTAGCAGCAGAGCATGAAGTTTACTGCTGCTAGATCAGAATTCATCTGACGATCCACAGCCCAGGATTGTCAGATGAATACATCATTGTAACAGGTTACTTCCGGGTCCTATGTAAGTGACGTCAGTCCCTCACATAGCATAGACCTGCCCCCACACACACACACACTTTAGCTAGCCAGCTGCACTTGCCTGAAAATCCAATCAAGTATGAGCTTGGCCACAGCCACAACTCCTGGTTTTCCTGGACCTTTCTATGGCTTTGTGAGAGAGCAGTGTGGTGGCTCAGTGGTTGGCACAATTCCACCCTGCATGTAGTCTGTATGTTATCCCCGCATCTGCGCGGGTTTCCTCCCACAATCCAAAAACATACATCTGTGTCTGTCTGTGTATGTACAACTGAATAGGGAAACTAGATTGTAAGCTCTGCAGGGCAGGGACTGAAGTGAATGATGAATCTCTGTAAAACGCTGCATAATATATCAGTGTTATATAAGTGAATGAATACATGCATGAACCCCTCCATTGTGTCATCCAGGGCATTTATCAATGAGCATATTACTAAAGATGTGTCAGCAGCAAGGAGATCACTAGTCAGTACACATTATGTCACGGATACAAGTCTCCAGAATACACATATTCTTTGACAACACGGGAATATTTAATACTTGTATTTTTATACAAAAATTTTTATAAAAAAAAAAAAAACTATGAATAAAAATCCTAGTATGAGACATTTTTTAAAGTTGCCTATTAATTTCCATGTACACTATCTTCTATATAGGTGCATTCATTTATGTTGCTTTAAAAACATGCTGTGAAAACCCACCCTTAACCACACGGCACTGAAATACTTCTGTTTACTGTGTATACTGTTGGATAAGGGAATGGGAATTCTTAGAAATACTACACCAGAGGCCACACCTCTAAGATTAAAGGGCAGAGAAAAATATGAACATTTTTTCACTGTGAGATTTTTCATAACACTGCGTTGCACATTAAATCTGGGGGTGATGACTGATTTGTATATTTCCACTCCTGCTAATCCACAAAACAGCTTAGTTCAACAGCAAGACAAATCATTTCATAGAATGATGTGCGGGATAGGGACCCTGTACTGAACAGTGTGTAGGGGGATTAGACACTGTATTTTATGGCATTGATCAGAAACATTGAATTGTAAAATGCATGTACACTGTCCTCTGCTCCTCCTACTGGCAGAGTAGGAAAGGGATCCTTCACTTCCATAACAAGAGTATGGAAAAGATGTGGTTTATCAAAAGGTCCTGCAATTGGTGGGGTGTTCTGGAGCATAGATGTACTCAGAAACAGTGTTGCATATGTTCTGTTTGTTTTTTTTTTTTTTTTTTTTGCTTGTTTTAATCTGTCTTTTGTTTTTCTCCTTGAGGGATTTGTCCAGACACCTACAACAGCGATGGAGAACCTATGGCGTGCGTTAGTCGTTTCTCTGTGAACACCCGCACCGTCGCCACCACTACCATCAGGTCAGATTCGTGGCCTACACTAAAGGAGCACTTACTCACTGGGGAGTGCTCCTCCCCTGATGCAGCCTTGATGACCTCAAAATGCTGGCGCTGGTGAGTGACGTCACCATTTCGGCACTCGGTGCCAAAGAAGTTTGCCGTCACTGAACTATAGGCTGTATTATTTGGGCTGAGGGACTGGCACATGAGTATATTGCTACGGTTTTGCATTGTAACTTAGATAATGTAGATACTTTGCGCTGAAATTTGGATACCATGATCTTAAAATGATTACTTAATGCAGCCGTTCTCAACCTAGCTAAGGCCATGACCCTGCTGATGACATCATCACGCTGGACAGAAATATGAGTGTGCTTAGTGACATCGTCACGTCGTGCATCACATGATGACGTTTGGACTCAACATCACCATGCAGGCACACCTATATAAAGGGACCTGCGCACACTACTCTAAACAGATAGAGGAGCAGCGTGTTTGGATGGTCTAGGTGACCCCTGTGAGGGCGTTGTTCAACCCCCAAAGGAGTCGCGACCCACAGGTTGAGAACTGCTGACCTAATGGGATACATTCTTGGCTGATGCGCACTTTGTATTGTATGGCCAGATTCACACTGGCATTTAAATACGCTGCACATATACAGTGCGCTTAAAAAAAATGCATACTGTGAATCTCTATGCGACTTACCTGTTACTGACACTTGAACAATACGTGAGCGCATGTACATGCGAACACTTGTTGTCGCTTATTTGACAGGCGTATGTATGGAATGTGAAGAATGCGGCCAGATAGAAGAAGCTACGAACACCGCGTTGGATAAGTACAATAGAAAAGTGCTTACCGAACATACGCAGGCCTGAATTTGCCAGCGTATTTTCGGGATGCAATTTCCCAAAATACACTGGCCTATTTAAGCCAGTAAATATGGCGTAATTTATGCCAGTAAGTATAGTGTAAATGAACCTGGTCTAATAGGGGTACTGAGCTTTTATTCACCATGATTTGTTTGATCATTACTGCAGCTGGGAACATGAATTGTAAAGGCAATGCCCTACTATGCATTTTGCAGCAGGCAGTTATTGACATGTAGCAACATGCAAAGAGCAGTAACAGACAGCTTGCCAAAAGCCCCCATTCACTTACCTGAAGTACCGCAGTTGACCAGTTATAGTAGCAGAGGTTTTTCCAGATGAAGCAAAACTCATAGTGGGGCCTTGCCCTTAACAGTACTACTGTTCAATGCCGCCAGTGTCCTGGCATTACAACTGCCACTGGGCATTTACTTGTACTACTGAGCAGTGGAGGTGGGCACTGCACTTTATTCAGTATTGATGCTCTATTAAGTACAGTGCCCACCTCCATTTATACTCTATATTAGAGTATTATAGACTATTTGTACTACCTGGTAAAGTAGCAAGACAGATTGTAATTTTACTGACACAACAATGCATCTGGTCACTGTAACTACTGTACAATAAATCACAATGACTAGGGTAAACGTGAGTCAAGGGGAATCATGAAACCTTGGTCTAGCAGTGGTTTAGTGGCCCAGAGATGCAGTTTGTTCAGGGGCAGGATGTGATTACAACAGAAGAGTAAAGGCTAAGGGCCTTATTGACTAAAGGCCAAATAATCTTGTAAAGCTCTGAATTTGCAGGTATTCGCTACTTCCCCACCTTTGGTTATTGAGCAAACTCTGTAATGTGACAAATATGCGATCAATTTGGGTGATTACGGTAGTTGCAATCTTGCAGATCACTTTGTGTGTGTGTGTGCACAGGTACTTCTACTACTGAATAAGTGGCAGAGTGAATGCGACTACGTGGAATAAGGGGCTGATGGCAGGGTTCAGAGTTCTACTTCTATTCGACTGACTATGCCACACAACAAGGTGAAACTGACCCCTGTCCACCTGGTCAAGAAGACTATTCTTAGGGGGAATTCACGATTGTGCAAAGTGAGCTCTGAATCCTTGGGCTCACCTCGCACATGGTATTATGCGCTCGCTGATGTCCTGCACGCGGACATCAGCGACCGCTTTAAAGGGATTCCAGTCTCGGCAAAAGCAAAAGAGTTGCCTCGCCGAGACTGGAATCCCTTTAAAGAGCTCGCTGATGTCCGCGTGCAGGACATCAGCGAGCGCATAACACCATGTGCGAGGTGAGCCGAAGGATTCGGAGCTCACTTCGCACAATCGTGAATTCCCCCCTTAGTGAGAAGTTAGTGGGTTAATCAATAAAGTCCAAATTGTTGCGTATAGGTGTGAATTCGCCAGCTAAAGGCAGTTGCAATAGACTGTTACTGTCGTGGTCAAGTCGTTCTAATGAGAATATTGTCACAGTCGCAATTTTACTATGGTAAATTGTTGCCGTCGCAACTTTAAAAATTGTCGCGATAAAATGGGGAATTTGTCGCAGTCACAGATTTGCTATGGGAATCCGCTGTTTGAGAATTCAACAGTCGAGTTCACACCTTAGTAAATAACTCCCTTAATTCGCGCCTATTGCCTATTGGCAATGCGACTCAAACTGTAGGGAGGTAAATTCGACTGGTGAATTCACCCTTTAATCAATCAGACCCTTAGGGTAGAACAGGTGGAGGAACCAGCCAGATTGGGGGGCTATTCACCAAAGTCCGAAGTAATGTGAACAGTTCAAGCGACTGCAACAGTCGTGAACACAAGAAAACTGCACGTGCATGGGAATGTCTAATTAAATTGAAAATGCGAAAAACTAACAAGTATTCATCTATTTTAATTCCCCACATCAGGGCCCCACAAATTAAACTCAAAAATAATATCGCTACAAATCCAGTTGTTGAATCAAAATAGTCGCAACTTCGCTTGTCATCACACGCCAATAAAGATGCAAAATACACTTGGTGAACATTTGGGCAGTGACGATCGCTGACCCATGCGCAGTATGGTGTAGTCTGGCAGAGAGAAGGAGGATGAGAAGTCATGCAGAGTGATGAATGAAGGGAGGTGACGTCAGTCTCCCACTATCCCACTCACTATTTAGTGAATTTTCCATGTAATACTAATAAAATCTTGTTCCTATGTCATGTTGTAAATCAAACGCAGTCGCCATTCTCATTTTTCATTGAATTGTCAACACACGAAACACTGGAGCCCTGCCATCAACCCCGAGCCCTGCCTTCAACCCACTAGTTCACCACTGTGATCTGGCGAAGGCAAAAAAGTGCTTCGAAACATCTCAGCTAGTCGCATTTACTACTTCGACACACTCCGCAATTGTCAAAGTACCTGTGCACACGCACGCAAAGTAATGGAAAAGATACATCAGTTTGCGAGTAATGAAGTTACCCGAATTGACTAAACCTCCCGACCATTTGAATCGCTTCGCCTGACTTCGCAACCATTCGAGTCGCTTCAACAAAATGGCCGCCAGCTTCTGTCAAACAGGCGGAAACTGCCGGACTCTTAGAAGACATTCGAGTCACTTTGCCTCGGTGATGTGACTGGTACAGCATTCAAGCGTTCGCCGATGTCCGCCTGTTGGACAGAAGCAAGCTGGCGACAATTTTAGCGAAGTGACTTGAATGGTCGCAAGGTAAGGCGAATCTTGGCGATGCGAGTGTCACAGTCGCCCGAACTGTTCACACTACTTTGGTGAATATCCCCGGTTCTTACCCAAAGAATTTACTAGTATACCCAGAGACCTGACATTTAGGGGGGAATTCACCATTCAGCGAAGTGAGCTCCGAATCAGTGAGCGCATTAATGGGATTCCAGTCTTGGTGAGACCAAAAGAGTGGTCTCGCCGAGACTGGAATGCCTTTAATGCGCTTGCTGATGTCCGCGTGCAGGACATCAGCGAGCGCATAACACCATTTGCGAAGTGAGCCAAAGGATTCAGAGCTCACTTCGCTGAATGGTGAATTCCCCTCTTATTAGCGAACAATGCCATAGCTAGACTAAAAATATCTGGGTAGAAGGTTTAAAAATAATATTAGGACATGGACTTTACTTTATGTATTTGTAACATCCACTGATGTGACCAATTCTGACGCTTACTCAAAATAATTCAGATATTCAGCATGCGACAGAGTCTGACGAAGGGGCAGATTCTGCAGTGGGTACTGCTCCAAATTCACCTGTTTTCTTTCACCAGATCAGAGTGGCGAATTGGGGAGTTGATGTCAGGGTCCAGTGTTGTGTAACAATGACGACTGCGACTAAATGAATCTACTATTAAACATGTACTAGGAACAAGGTGACATATAAAAATAAGTATTTTTCACTTATCTACAGTTAGTGGGATATGATGAGACTGACATCACTGCCCTTCACTGGAGGAATTCTCCATGCGACAGCGTCTGTCACTCTCCGCTGCTTCATGAATAAGGAGAAGTGAATTTGCAACTTCCTAATCGTATTGATGCGAACAGATGCGGAGACACTATGCCAGGCGAATTCGGACTTTAATGAATAACCCTCTGAATGCCTCTAGATAAAGCTGTTATAGAAATAAGCTAATACGACCCAAATACAAACCAAACGCAAAATTCATAAAAATTCCTTTTTTATTTTCCCCCTGAACCTTTCAAATTAGAACTTTCCAATCAAAATGAATCTGCAGACATCTAAAATGGCAATCTAATTCACAATCGGCAGCCAAAGTATCCAAAACGACGGCTACCAGGCAAGGTGTACCCGAACGACCGAAATCTGAAACAATCTATTCAAAACAAGCAGAAACCAGCATTTAAAAAAAAAAATGAAATAACTAGCAACGAAAGGGTTAAAAATAGTTTAACCCCTTCATTGTTAGAGATTAACTGTTCGCTGATTACGCGGTCTGACACTAAAATGTGTATTTCTATAATGCGCTGTGTTGTGCGCAGATATACCTAGCATTATGTATACATAGCGAATGTCTGAATATTTAAAAACATGCACTGTCCATGAGTGCCTGAAAATGAGTACAACGAGTGCACAATCATTTGTATTCTTTCTTTGCAGAAAGAAGCGCACATAAAACACAGACCTCTTGGCGCTTAAACTGTCACTGGGCCACCATTACTGTAAGTTTCCTAATGCAATACACTGTGAGGATTTCATAATAAGAGACTGAAAGCACTCTAAAACAAAAAAAGCAAAATAAAAGTAAGTGTAAAAATACATAGATATAATGGAAGCCATATCTTTTTTTTATAAAGTTTTCCCATATAGAATTAGGAGTAGATGGACCTTCCACAACACAAAGGGCTTCAGGCTGAGGATTCCATTGAAAAAGGCGCAGTTTGAGAAGTGAACGGGAGATCAGCAGGAGGAAGAATGAGGCCGTACGAGGGAAAACCGCTGCTCTTATATAGGGCAGTTATTTTTATCCTCAGCTAGCGCACTACTAGTGAGGTTTCCTCTCTCAGACATTCAGGAAGGCCTCATTGGCCCGGATTCCTGTGAACAAGCAAAATCTTGGCTTCGGCTAAGACATTCAATGAAAAAAGAAAACACACACAGCAGAAAAGTGCAAATGTACATGTTTGACAGCCGTACAAGAAGGAAACATAAAAAAAAACCCAATGCAGATTGTTCAAACATCTGGAAAAGGTCCATAGGATTCGAAGGAGTTTATCTGTAGAGGACAGAAAGGGCCCTGAATGGATAATAAGCTAACGTCTGGCAGTAATCAGAGCTGCTTAGTCTGTACTAACTTTGCTGAGATTGCTGGAGCTGTAAGTAGTCAAAATATAATCCTAAATGTAACAAAACAAAATGGTGATCTGCACTGAAATATCATATCCAGCAATTCTAGCTTTGCTGTGTAAGTAACGTTGTGTAAGCGCCTTCACCTGCACATCTCCTCCCACAGCTCTGATCTGATTTCTGGGAATCTAGGTTCTGTACTGGAACATCTGCAGTCATCATGGCAGGTTGGTTAGGTTTTTTTTGTTTGTTTGTTTTGTTCTAATTTAAAGTGATTCTGACACCTTATGTGGCCCTGTTCAATTCATATTTCTAAAAGCATTTTGTGTCAATGTAAGTAATACTCTGCTGGAGTCTGCTACTGCTTTACTTACTTTGACACCTAAGGGAGATTAGCAGCAGGGCCCTGCTAGGTGTCGCAGTCTCTATAAATATAGATCAAGATACCATGGGTTCTTTTTTTAACAATGATCCAGTGGTCTTTAGGCCCCAGGTCAGAATCAATTTGTTCTATGGTCCCTAATCACGGCCTTATTTTTAGGTGCATCCTGTATTATATGTATGTAATGCTACTAGAAGTTAAGTGTAAAACCAATAAGAGTCTTGCTATATAATTTACAGTCTTAAAAGCAAGTTTACAAAGCCCAAAAGGGAGAGCACCTTTGGATCCTATGCTGGAGTGGGTGTGTACTACCGCTAAGCAAATCAGAGGAGGTACCTTTCTCTTTACAATAGTAAATATACAGTACAATAAGAGCCAAAATAGATTTCTTCTCTTTTACAAAAAGTTTTATTCTTATGGAATAATCAGCACGGGAATATTTAGTCACCCTAGAGCAGAGGTCCCCAACCTTTTTTGCACCAGGGACCGGCTGTAAGCAAGACCAGT